>QGOB01000640.1:0-81549 GCA_003313055.1 Termitomyces sp. MG145 | reverse complement strand
ACAGCTCTCAGCCCCGCGCCTCTCAACCTCTTAGTGACAGTTGTCACTTCTGCGGCGAAACCGGTCACACAATGGTACGAGGCAATTGCGTTAAGCTCGAAAGCTTCATTAGCCAAGGCAAAATCCGTCGGAACCACGAAGGCAAGGTTGTCTTACCGTCTGGTGCTATGATCCCCAACTATGTCGGCAAACGGCTCTATATGGAACGCATCGACGAATGGCACAGGCTCAACCCCAACCAGATTCTTACTGGCCGGCTCACCGCTAATGCTAACCCTGACACGGAACAACTCCAAGGCATGTCCCAGACGTTTATTCACGAGGTTTTGCAACCGGCAACCGCTAGCCCAGGAACGTTATCCAGGGAAGAATGTGTCGCTGCCTTAGAACGGGAACTCTACGCTCTTCGCTGCCCAGCGGAAGTCTTTGACGGTATCGAAATCCCTCGTGCTAAGGAATATCGACCGGTTCCCCCTAAAGCCGCTAACGACTCTGCCGCTACCAGTTCTCCCGCCAGTCCCCCTGCCGCTAACGAGCATTCCGTCCCTGTCGCTAACGAACGACCTGCCCCTGCCTCTACTACCGGTACCGCTAAAGTCCCTGAGCCGCCAGTCATTAACCACGTTCCCACGGTCGATCCCCCAGTCCACCCATATTCCGGTATCTCGTCTCGCTACCAGCCTCCGACTAATCGAAACTTTGGCGCTCCTGACAAATGGCCTGATGCTGCTTACCGGAGTACGGCCCCCATCTACGATATCAAACAGTCCAAGCAGGTATTTGACCGAGTTCTTCAGACCAAGCTTACCATCTCTGTTGGCAAACTCTGTTCCCTCTCTAACGACCTCCGGAACCAGTTCAGAAACGCCGTTACTCCTAAACGGAACGCGCCTCCTAACGTCACTGCCTTCCAAGAGTCTACCGATATCGTGGATGACGCTCTGCCCTTCTTTACCCTGAATGACACCTCCACAGCCAACCCTCCTCTTACCGACGCCGCTAGAGCCCAAGTCACCTCGATCGACCCAGTGGAAGCGTACATCAAGTCGCTACCGCCTGGTGAGAAGCCGGTTACGTTAACGGTCGCTCAGGAATCCCAGTCAATCTGGTCCATCATGCTCTTGGTCGATAACCGCGAGGAAATCAAAAGTATAGCGGATAGCGGCTCCCAGATCATCTCCATGTCTGCTGAAGTAGCTAACTATCTCGGTATCTCCTACGACCCCAGCATCATTCTGAACATGCAGAGCGCTAACGGTACTATGGACAAATCACTTGGTCTAGCTCGTAACGTCCCTTGCACTGTTGGCGGTATCACCCTGTACCTTCAGATCCACGTCCTCTGCTCACCCGCTTATGATATCCTGCTCGGTCGTCCCTTCGATGTCTTGACTAAGAGTACCGTCGATACACTTAGCGAAACGGAAACCACGATAACGATAACGGACCCCAATACCGGCCTTCGTTGCACCATCCCTACGTTTCCCCGCGGTCAGCCCAAGCCACAAAGGGTTCAGCCTAAGTATAGTGCCAGACCACCCCGTTGCTTTCGCCACCATCCCCACGGTTAGCGACTCTGAGGAAGACTTAGCGGTCGTCCTCGACTATGACCTCCAAAAGCACTCCTTTGTAGTGCAATCGCATACCCCGCTTGATTCCGAAGTATTAGAAAACCCAAAAACAGTTTCCGACAATCTCTCTCTTGCCTATCTATATGCGACCGCTAGCGACCTTTCCGAAGCCGTTATCCTGCCGCGCTCTTATTTCGTTTCCACTAGTCTCTCTGATCCCTCTATTCTTGGCCAAGCATCCGGAATGCTCGATACCGTCTCTACCCCTGTTTACGTTAACGTCCCCTTTCCAGCCGTTTACGCCGCCGCCGAGCCAAAACGCAAAGGAGTCCAAGTCAAGAAGAAATACAAACCCGTCGCGTTGAAGACCAAGCCCGTCGCTAGCCATGTTAGCGAGGACTTCCGAATCGAACGACATATCCTTGGCGACCCCTTAGTGAACATACCCAAGCTCGATCCTAATCCCCTTCCTTTCATACCGACTCCCTGCTTTACCGAGGACCGCAAAGCGACTTTTGTTAAGGAACACGATACCGGCTTTCTTACCCAAGACGAGCTTAACGTACTCGTGGACCTTGTTGCTAAGCAACAAAATGCGTTCGCTTGGGAAGATTCCGAACGAGATAGCCTTCGACCTGACTTCTTTCCCCCCGTCCGCATACCAACCATCCCTCACGTTCCCTGGGTTCAGCACAACCGACCGATACCGCCAGGCCTCGAAAAGGAAATCTGCGAAATCATCCGTAGCAAGATCCAAGCAGGCGTTTACGAACCCTCGAACTCCGCTTACCGGTCGCGCTGGTTCTGTGTCTTGAAGAAAAACGATAAACTTCGCCTAGTCCACAGCCTTGAGCCGTTAAACCAAGTCACGATCCGCCACTCTGGCGTTCCCCCCTTCCCTGATCACGTCGCTGAATCCTTCGCCGGCCGCATTTGCGGCGCTACCCTTGATCTCTATGTTGGCTATGATGAGCGCCTTATCGATCCCGCCTCCCACGACTTAATGACCTTTCAGACACCGTTTGGCGCTCTCCGTCTAGTAACGCTCCCGATGGGATGGACTAACGCTGTGCCCATCTTCCACGACGACATCACTTACATCCTCCAGCCCAAAATCTCCCATAACGCTCTCAGCTTCATCGACGACGTTGGCGTTAAAGGCCCAAAAGACTGGAAACTCGTTAACGGCTCCCCCGCTAAGCATCCCGACAATCCCAACATTTGTCTAGCGCTTTGGGAGTTCTTTGAGCTCCTGAACCGTGTCCTTCAGCGCATGAAGTACTGCGGTGGCACTTTCTCCAGTCATAAGCTAGTCCTTTGTGCGCCGACCTTTAAGATCCTTGGCCACGTTTGCACTCCTACCAGCCGAGTTCCTGACGAGAACCGTTTAGCGCTATTGGACCGCTGGGGCCCTTGCCAGTCGCTAACCGAAGTTTGCGCCTTCCTAGGTACCGTTGGAGTCCTCCGGATGTTCGTTAAGAACTTCGCCCATCGCGCTCATCACCTAACGAAGCTCACTCGTATTGGAGTTCCCTTCGAGTTTGGACCCGACCAGCTTAACGCCCAGAAAGACCTCGTCAAAGCCTTACACGACGCTAAACCCCTTGTTCCCATCGACTACGAATCCGACGATCCTGTGATCTTAGCGGTCGACACTTCCTATATAGCGGTCGGTTTCTATCTTTGCCAGTGCACTACTAATAATCGCAAGCAACGTCGCTATAACCGCTTCGGTTCCATCACCCTTAACGAACACGAAGCCCGCTTCAGTCAACCCAAGCTCGAGCTTTACGGTTTGTATAGAGCCTTGCAGGCACTACGCATGTACCTCCTAGGCGTTAGGAACCTTATCGTCGAAGTCGACGCCCGTTACATCAAAGGTATGCTGCAGAACCCTGACATTCAGCCTTCAGCTAGTATGAACCGCTGAATCATGGCTATCCTTATGTTCCACTTCGAGCTCGTACACGTTAAAGGAATCTTCCATGGACCCGACGGACTTTCCCGACGACCGTTACAACCTACCGACCCTCCCCCAGACGATACTGACAACGACATCTTCGAAGATTGGATCGATCGTATGCACGGATTCATGCACCATGTTCAATTACCGACCGCCCTCGCCCGTTCCGCCTCTACCGTCCCCCATTTACCCCCACTCGCCCACTACCGTCCGACTCTAACGACATTCGTTAACGATACCGTTCCTCTTACCGAAGTCTCGACTCCACTCGTTACCAACCCCCTTTCCTACAACAACGTCCCTCGCTCACCCAAGGCCCTGGCTGGCGACAAAAGAGTTCAACTCGTCCGGCAGTGGCTTATCGACTTCAAGCGACCGCCAGACCTTGACGACAAAGCCCTCGCTACTTTCCTTCGCTACGCCAGCGGCTTCTTCCTCGCTAACGGCAAGCTTTGGCGCCGCAATCGTAACGGTGAGCACAAGCTCTTCATAGCGGCTGACTCACGACTTCGCATTTTGCGCGCTATGCACGACAAACTTGGACACCGTGGTCTGTTCGCCATGAGAGCCGCCCTGTTAGAGCGCTTTTGGTGGCCACAGGTAGCGGCTGATATCGTTTGGTACATACGCTCATGCCACATTTGCCAAATCCACCAAACAACCAAAGTTCTCATACCGCCTACCGTCGCTATCCCTGCCACCTTATTCAGTAAAATCTATATCGACACCATGTTCATGCCGCCTTCGAACAAGTTCAAATATATTATCCAAGGACGCTGTTCACTAATCCACTATCCCAAATTCCACATGCTCGCTCGCGAAAATACCAACGCTATCGCTAAGTGGCTCTTCGAGGACATCATCTGCCGCTGGGGCACCCTTAACGAAATCGTTACCGATAACGGTCCTCCCATCATTAAAGCCGTCACTTACCTTGCCAAGAAGTATCACATCAACCACATTCGCATATCCGGTTACAATAAACGCGCTAACGGTATCGCCGAACGACCTCACTCTGACGTTCGACAGGCCCTCTTCAAAGCCGTTAACGGAGACCAGTCCAAGTGGAGCTCAGCCGCTTACTCCGTCTTCTGGTCAGAACGCGTTACTGTCCGCCGCCACATGGGTTGTTCCCCTTACTACGCTGCTACCGGTACTCATCCCCTATTCCCCGCCGACATCATAGAAGCGACTTACCTCCAGCCACCTCCCGATTCCCTGTTAACGACTACCGACCTCATCCCTCGACGCGCGATCAACCTCCAACGCAGACAAGCCGATCTCGACCATTTACACGATACCGTCCTTACTGCCCGCCGGTTAGCAGCCCTCCGTTTCGAACAGGAACACGCCGCTACCATTCGAGACTACGACTTCAAGCAAGGAGACCTAGTACTAATGAGGAATACATGCATTGAAGTCACCCATAATAAGAAGATGTGACCTCGTTACTTAGGACCGCTAGTGGTAATCTCATGTAACCGTGGAGGCGCTTACATTCTTTGTGAATTAGATGGATCTGTACTCCACCGACCGGTAGCCGCCTTCCGCTTAGTCCCTTATTTTGCTCGCGACCACATCCCTCTCCCTACCGACGCCTTCGACATCGATACCGACCGTTTAAGAATACTAGAAGAAACCGACTTACTCGATGACGAAGACCCCCTTAATCCCGACGAATCATTAGACAATGCCGCCGAAGAAGATTAGAAAACACCATTTCCACTATACACCCCACTCACCGTCCAAATCCCCAAAAAAACCTTAACGGCTCTCGATAAGCCTTTATTTCTATTGTTTCGTTTCCATTGTTTCACCCTTACTTACTCCGTTTCTATCCATAATAGACTTTCTTTCTACCTACGCTTTCCGACATACACGCACAGACAACCGTTAAGCCCTCTACTTATTCTTTTTAACTTGTCACCACCGCTCCCATTCACCTTTCATTAAAACGCAGTCGCTAAGCGACCTTGCCCATGCGCCATGATGTTTTACTGAGCGTTTATTCAATTCCCACCGTTTATTCTTTTTCTGTTTCTTTCGCTTCACTCCGCCTTTCGTTAAGATGCAGTCGTTAAGCGACCTTGCGTAAGCGCCATGATGATTTACTGAGCGTTTATCTTTCCTTTATTTTTCAAACTGTTTATTCCCCTTTCGCTTCGACTTTTCGCTATCCGTTTGACTTGTCTTCTTGTCACTTCCGCTTCCTCAGACTGCTATTTTCTTACCGGTCAATCACGTCTTCAAGAAATTTTGTTTATTTACAAGACCCCTTAAGGGGGTCAGTCTCCGACAAAGACAAAACAAAAACTAAAATAAAAATTGTTTTTTTTAGGGCGAGGCCAAGGGGAGATCGTCATCCGACGGCAGCTCTGTATCCCCCGACTTCCCCCAGTGCTCCTCTGTCACCCCCGCCTCGGCCTGCCATGTGATGAAGGCGTCGCAGTCATCTTGATAGCGCGCCAGCGCGCTTCGCACCCTCACCAACAGACGGTAGTGAGCCCGCGCCGCTCGCAGGTTGTCTTCCGCTGCCCGCATCTCCCTTCCCATCAGTCGCCCGACCTCCGCCGCCCTCGCTCGATAACGTTCCAGGTCGCCTCTGGGATCGAACGGGAATGGGACCGGTAGGTCCTCCCCCAGCCACTCGATTTCCTCCTCCTCGATGGTTGGTCGAGGAGGAGCCCCGAACTGCTCCACCTAGTAAATTTCGTTAGCGTTACCGGTCGACCGTTAACGAAGAAAGGACTCACCAAGTCCCTCACCTCTGCCTCGCCCGTCTCGTCCCCCATCTCCACCTCGGGGGTCTCCGTCTCCACCGGTCTGACAGTAACGAAGGAACCGTTAGCGAAAGTGGCAAAGTCTAAGCAAGTCAGCCACTTACCGGATACCGCTAGGACCAGCTACCGGCCCTGCCTCCTCGGGTACTCCGCCACCACCCAAACTCGGCTCGATGGCCTTCTCCACCGCCGCCCTTTCCTCCGCCGGAGTCACCTCTCATGAAGCTGCAGCCTCCCCTTCGTCACTCGACTCTACCCGGCGCCGCTTAGAGCCTCTCGCTGGCATCGGGGCCTCGTCATCGCTCGACTCGACCACTGAACGACTCCTTACCGCCCCTTTGCCCTTGGCGGCGTCCTCCGTTACCGTCCCCTCCTTGACGTGTGGGCAGGCTCAAAGTCGCTTTCTTGACCGCGATGGCCTTACCGGCCGCATCGAGCTCCCGCTGCCCCTCCACGTACCTCCTCGCTGCCCGCACCAGTGCCGCCGCCTCCGCCTGCTTTCCCTTGTGACCCCCACGGCGACCCCGTAACGACTTCCCCCGTACCGAACAACCCTTGCTCACCTCGTTACAGCGGTAACAAGGCAGGTTGCCGGTCGGGTACCAGCAGCCTTCTGGGTCGTTAAGGGCCCAGCAGCCATCGCACTACTGACAGAGACGTTAAGCAAAAACGATACTCGAGAAAATAAGCAAAAGACTTACCGCCCCGACTCGCTCCCAAAAAGCCGCCCTTGCCACGGGGGCCACCAGCTTCCTCTCCTTCCTTCAACCGACAAGTTCCCCCGTGCCCGCACCCGTATCGAGAACTGACGAGGGCAAGCGCCCACGCAGCAATCTCTTCAGCTCCCGGTTGTTGAACGACACAGGAACCGCTACCTCCTCCTCGCTCCCTGGGTCCTCCTCGTCCTCCGCGGCCCGCTCCTTACCCTTCAGAGTCCCCTGCTAACGGTCACCGTTAGTACCTTACCGGCCACGGTAGTCAATTCGGAAAAACTTACCTTGGGAATGGTCATCGTCCTCGTCTTCGCCGCCGGCCTAGGAGTCTTTGGTGTCTGCGGTAGCGCCGGCGACTCCGCTCCAGCGCTACCGGCGGCTCCGCCCTGCCGACTCGACCCCTCCCCGCGGTCCTCCCTCGTCCTCGTACCGGCCGACGCCATTGGATCCTTCGGCGGGTGCTGGAAAAAGAACTGTTCGTCAAAAGACAGTTCTGAAAATAGCTGAAAGATACCTTAACGCCGCCGCTAAGTCAATAGCGGCACCGTTAGCGCTTACCGTCATGGACTCCGCAGTCACGTCCTCAACCTCCAATTCCCCTGCTGGCTGCTCACCCTTAGCGCAAGCGTTAGCGTACCATACGAGACGTTAAGAAACAAAAGAAACTTACAAAATGCACGTCAAAGGGCTTCATCCAGGCCTCTGCCTTGTACTGGGCATATAGTGCCCGGCACTCGTCCCCGACCGCCTCCTGCTCCCCCCATGCGATGCCGCTGCCGCCGGCCGACTCGAACCAGTGAAGATACGTCGATAAGATCGAAGTAGCCACCGCTTGAGGGTTGGTTGCCAGCAGCGCGCGCCCCATTGTCAAGACCTTCGGCGCCTTTTCCAGGAAGTCTTGCGCTGCCGCCAAGCACGCGAAAGAAGCGGCGTAACTGAAGAAAGTGGGTGTCGACATGCTGTGGAAAAGTTGAGATGATGAAGTCCAAAGAGCCGCTGGAATTTATTTATGAATTTTCCGGTATGGCGCACGGACCAGGACCCCCCCGCACGGACCACGCTTAACGATCACGAGACTTCAAGGATTTTCCTTTGACTGGGGACAGTCAGCTTTTCAGTCAAGGGGAGATGATACGCCCCGGTCAGCGCTGGCTGCCTGACACCGACAAGTAGAACCAAGCACGTGACCTCAGCACGTGACCACTACCGACTGACCTAACGACACCGACCGTTACCGACCTTTCCCTTAACGACTCAGCCGACCTTGCAACAGTTCAGGCCTCTCTCTCTACAGCCCCTGACATGCATTATCACATGCATCTGCTTTGCCTACTATCTCTTATCGGTTTCCCCTTTTATCGTCTTACTCCTAACACACATTATCGCATTATCACATGCAACCGCTACGCTTACTGTCTATTACCGTTTTCCCCTTTTATCTACTGTTTTACTTACCTATAAATACTGCCCTGTCAGTAGCTACAAACCATCAGATCGTACCAGAGTTCAGTCCCCACTTCAGACTACACTTAAGATCTCGTTCACGCTCTTGCTTCGCTAACGACTGATTTGGGATTACCCAGTCCAGTCTACTTCACTCCTCGTCGTCTTCGTTAAGCACCATACGGGCGCCCTCGCTTCGCTTTCGTTAAGCACCATACGGGTGCCCTCGCTTCGCCTTCGTTAAACGCTAGTGCTTACGGCTAGCGGCTTGTATATTCCCGTTAACTCTTCCGTTATTCCCTAACGACCGTTTGGGTCTTTGACAGATTTCTCCCTTAGCGACAGTTCGGCGCAGACACTAGCAGCCGCACCGTTATCTCTTACCGCTCTCTCACACTTCCTTACCGACTACGACTTCTTATCTCCTTACCGGGTTTCTGGGACTTTGCTAGACTCCTCTCACACACACGTAACGCTACTGCTTGCTAGCTATCCCTATCTAGCTGGTCTTGTTGGTTGTTTCCTGCACGGCAGCTAGGCGGCAAGTCAGCGCAACACCGGCGAAGGATTCGGCAACGTGGTCGGGGAAAGGGGAAACGCCAGAGTGGCGGATCGTGACTTGGTTTAACGGTTTGAGACTGTGAACTAGACGAAGTTTACCGTTTTTCTTCGAGACACAGAACCAACACGACCGGTAGGTGGAGTTCAAAGGTTCGTAAACGCCTGCTTGGATTTTGCTACGGATGATTTCGCAGATTTCCTTTTTGAGGCCTGGCAGTATTGGTCGGTTGTGCTAAACCCAAGGAATGTGAGGAATGGTTGGTATGCAGACAGGGGGAAAGAAGTCGAGTCAAAGGCTACCTCGTTCGGAATTTTCCCAAGCGAACACATTTTGTTGCTTAGTGACAAGGTCCACGAGTATGTTAAGCTCATCTTGCATAAGAAAGCTGGTATCGTGTTCCTTAACGAAAGTCGCTTTGCGGTTGCTGGTAAAGCGGGAAGTCAGTAAGAAAGGAAGGGGATTAGGATCGAGCTTGGGTATGTTTGCTAAGGGGTCGCCAAGGATATGTCGTTCGATTTGGAAGTCTTTGCTAACATGGCTAGCAATAGGCTTGGTCTTCAACGTGACAGGCTTATATTTCTTCTTGACTTGGACTCCTTTGCGTTTTGGCTTGGCGGCAGCGTAAATGGCTGGGAAGGGGACGTTAACGTAAATGGGGGTAGAGACGGTATCGAGCATTCCAGATGCTTGGCCAAGAATAGAAGGATTGGAGAGACTAGTGGAAATGAAATAAGAGCGCGGCGGGATAACAGTCTCGGTAAGGTCGCTAGCGGTCGCATATAGATAAGCAAGAGAGAGATTGTCGGAAACTGTTTTCGGGTTTTGTAGTATTTTGGAATCGAGCGGGGTATGCGATTGCACTATAACAGAGTGCTTTTGGTGGTCATAGTTGAGGACGACCGCTAAGTCTTCCTCAGAGTCGCTAACCGTGGGAGTGGTGGTGAAAGCAACGGGGCGGTCCGGCGCTATACTTAGGCTGAACCCTCTGTTGCTTGTACTGACCATGGGGAAACATAGGGATGGTGCGATGAAGGCTGGTATTGGGGTCCGTTATCATTATCGTGGTTTCCGTCTCGCTGAGTGTATCAACAGTACTCTTGGTAAGGACATCGAAGGGGCGACCAAGCAGGATATCGTAAGTGGGCGAGTGTAGGACATGGATCTGAAAGTACAGGGTGATACCGCCAACAGTGCAAGGGACGTTACGAGCTAGACCGAGGGATTTGTCCATAGTACCGTTAGCGCTCTGCATGTTCAGAATGATGCTGGGGTCATAGGAGATACCGAGATAGTTAGCAACTTCAGCAGACATGGAGATGATCTGGGAGCCACTATCCACTATACATTCGATTTCCTCACGGTTATCGACCAAGAGCATGATGGACCAGATAGACTGAGATTCCTGAGCAACCGTTAACGTAACCAGTTCCTCCCCAGGTGGTAGCGACTTGATGTACGCTTCCACCAGGTCGATCAAAGTGACTTGGGCTCTAGCGGCGTCGGTAAGAGGAGGGTCAGTAGCAGATGTGTCGTTTAGGGAAAAGAAGGGTAGAGTGTTGTCGACGATATCGGTGGATTCTTGGAAGGCGGTGACGTTAGGAGGCGCGGTCTGTTTAGGCATAACGGCGTTTCTGAACTGGTTCTGGATGTCGTTGGAGAGGGAGCAAAGTTCGCCGACGGAGACGGTAAGCTTGGTCTGAAGAACCTGGTCAAATACCTGCTTGGACTGTTCGATATCGTAGATGGGGGCCGTACTCCGGTAAGCAGCGTCAGGGCATTTGTCAGGACATTTGTCAGGAGCGCCAAAGTTTTGATTAGTCAGAGGCTGATAGTGAGACAAGATACCGGAATATGGGTGAACTGGAGGATCTACCGTGGGAACATGGTTAACGACTGGCGGCTCAGGGGCTTTAGCAGTACCGGTAGTGGAGGCAGAGGCAGGATGTTTGTTAGCGACAGGGACGGAGTGTTCGTTAGTGGCAGGGGGACTGGTGGAAGAGCTGGTGGGAACGGTTCGTTCGTTAATGGCAGGAAAACTGGTAGCGGCGGAGTTGTTAGCAGCTTTAGGAGGAACCGGTCGGTATCCCTTAGTGCGAGGGATCTCAATACCGTCAAAGACTTCCACTGGGTGGTGTAGAGCGTAAAGTTCCCGTTCTAAGGCAGCGACGCATTCTTTCCTGGATAGCGTTCCTAGGCTAGCGGTTGCTGGTTGCAAGACCTCGTGAATAAATGTCTGGGACATGCCTTGGAGTTGTTCCGCGTCAAAGTTAGCATTAGCGCTGAGTCGGCCGGTAAAAATCTGGTTGGGGTTGAGCCTGTGCCATTCGTCGATGCGTTCCATATAGAGCCGTTTGCCAACATAGTTGGGGATCATAGCGCCAGACGGTAAGACAACCTTGCCTTCGTGGTTCCGACGGATTTTGCCTTGACTGATGAAACTTTCGAGCTTAACGCAATTGCCTCGTACCATTGTGTGACCGGTTTCGCCGCAGAAGTGGCAACTGTCGCTAAGAGGTCGAGAGGCACGGGACTGAGAGCTGTTACCGGCAGTCAATGCAGCCATCTTTTCCTCCATGCATGTGAGAGCGTTAATGATAGCGGCGGCGGCGATGTTGAGAGGTTCCTTTTTAACGATAGTGGTTGGTATGGGGGCAGCGGTGTTAACGGTGGGCGTTTTAGCGTTAGTGGTCGTCAGCTTTTTCAAAGTCGTAGCGGTGTCAGTACCCTTCAGAACTCATTTGGCAGCTTCAAAGACTTGCTCTACCTCATAGGGGTCCTCTGGGTGATGGTCGGAAAGGGTGATTTCAAGACGGCGGACGAGTTTGGACCATAGTGAAGTCGGTATGCCTTGCTGGAACAGACGGCGTTCCTCGTTTTGATAGATTTTGCCTTTAGCCAGGAGCCAACACGCCAGGCGCTGGAAGTCCCTATAGTTCTGAGAAGTGTCTGAGAGTAGATATACCGGCCAAGAAGGTCTGGTTAACGAGTCGCTCGAGATCCTGAAGAGTGTAACGGGCAGATTCTTCAGTGCCAGGATATAAACGAAAGACCGCTAGCTTCCACTTGGTGTAAGTATGGTCACTAAACTCTGGCAAGCCAAGCCAGGTCTCCGCAGTGTCATACAATACGTATCGAGCGGCGTATTCCTTTTTCTGGTTATTGTCGTTAACGGCACAGTCCGCTAAGAGATACTCGAGCTTGCGGAAATACTGTGCAAGCTCTCGAGGGCAACTCTCATCCCATTTAGGTGCGGTAGAGTCGTTGCGGGGTGGCATATGGCAGGAAAGACAGGTGTCACCCATGGCGGCAGGGTTAACGGGTGTCAGTAAGGGCATAGAGGATTGAACTGGGGGATAGGGGTCTGGGGATAACGGTGGTAGCGGTGCGTCGAGGAAGTTGTCGATGTGATGGCCTGGGAAGTTCTCTAGGAGTTCGATAACATCGAGAAGTTCCCTAGCAGTAGCGAGTTCCTCTTCAAGGTTACGAGGCAGAGTCGTTAAGGGTGTTAATGGCGAAGGTGGGGGAATGTCAAAAGGGATAACGGGGAGCAAAGCTTTGGTAATGAGACATAAGCAGTTTTTGGCCTGAAGGCGAGTTTCCGGTGGAATTTTGCTATAGAACCCCTTGTGGTGGGCTTCAAAATGATGCGCTGACTTGCCGCCTAGCTGCCGTGCAGGAAACAATCAACAAGACCAGCTAGATAGGAATAGCTAGCAAGTAGTAGCGTTACGTGTGTTTGAGAGGAGTCAAGCAAAGTCCCAGAAACCCGGTAAGGAGATAAGAGGTCGGAGTTGGTATGGAAGTGTGAGAGGGTGGTAAGAGATAACAGTGCGGCTGCTAGTGTCTGCACCGAATCATCGCTAAGTGAGAAATCTGTCAAAGACCCAAACGGTCGTTAAGGAATAACAGAAGAGTTAACGGAAATATATGAGCCACTAGCCGTAAGCGCTAGCGTTTAACGAAGGCGAAACGAGGGCACCTGTATGGTGCTTGATGAAAGCGAAGCGAGGGCACCTGTATGGTGCTTAACAAAGGCGACGAGTGCTAGTCCAACAATACTGTCGGGCTGAGCGCGAGGAGCGAAGGAGACTGGACTAGGTAAACCCAAATCAGCCGTTAACAAAGCAAGAGCGTGAATGAGATCTTAAGTGTAGTCTGAAGTGGGGACTAGACTCTGGTATGATTCGATGATGTTTAGCTACCGACAGGGCAGTATTTATAGGTATGTAAGGTGATAGATAAAAGGGGAAACCGGTAATAGACAGTAGGTGTAGCGGTTGCATGTGATAATGTGATAATGCATGTCGGGAGTAAGGCGATAAAAGGGGAAACCGGTAGTAGATAGTAAGCATAGCGGTTGCATGTGATAACGCATTCTGGGGGCCGTAGAGAGGGGCCTGGGTTGTTGCAAGGTCGGCTGGGTCGTTAAGGGAAAGGTCAGTAACGGTTGGTGTCATTAGCGGTCGGTCAGTAGCGGTCACGTGCTGAGGTCACGTGCTTGGTTTGACTCGTCGGTGTGGGGCAGCCAGCGCTGACCGGGTCGTATCAATGGTCAATGGCAAATGTTCCAAAAGATATCCCAAAGAATATCTAGAGGCTACTCAATATGGTGACAATAGCTATCCTCAATATGCCAGGCCAGACAATGGTCGCTTCTTTGAGAAGCATGGCCATCATTACAACAATCGTGATGTTGTCCCATACAATCCCTATCTCTCAGCCAAATACCAATGTCACATCAATGTCAAGATCTGTGCTTCAGTGCAAGCCATCAAGTACATTCACAAGTACATTTATAAAGGCTATGACAGGACCACCTTGGAAATCTCTAGGGAGCAGTGAGATGAAATCAAAGAACATTTGGATGCTAGATATATTTCTGCACCAGAGGCTTGCTGGCACATCTATGAATTCAACATGCATGCTGAATTCCTTCCTGTCTACCGATTACCTGTGCATCTGGAAGGCCAACATGAAGTTTACTTTCAGGACAATGAACCTTTGGAGTTGGTGGCTGCCAGAGATAGTGTGGACAAGACTGCACTCACTTCTTGGTTTGAAGCCAACACCAAGTTTCCTAATAACTGTGGAAATAGACTCAATGCTGTGGCGGCAGCGTGTCTAAACTTTTCTATTTCTTATTTTATTTACTTGCTTACTTCTCCAGGTCAATTAAGCACAATCGACCTGTATAGTTTCTCAGCCACCCAACCCTCTATCGGAAGGATTGCCCTTCCAAACCCTCAGTCATTTTCCCAAAGACTGAGGGTACATAAAATTACTTTATCTACAACAAACTACTACTTACTCCTGATCTGTAGCAGTAGTACTTACTTAGCATTACAGGTCAAATACAGTCATTTTCCCAAAGACTGAGGCAGTAGTACTTACTTAGTGTTACAGGTTATAGGCCCCATAAAGCGCCTATGTTCATCAAAAGACACTCACTTTCAAACACACCCCTTGACAACATGACTTCCACAACCTCATCTGGGGGAAATAGTAATCCCCCCACATTCCCAGAGGAATTTTTATTCGACAGGACGAACTACACTATGTTTAGAGATCAAGTACTCTTGGCAGCAAGATTAAAAGGTGCTGAAGGATACCTTGACAGAACCATAGAGACACCAAACCCCAAAATGACAGTCCCCGCCCCTCTGACAACGGAATGGTGGGACAAAAACCTCTCGCACCAGGAATGGCAAGTACAAAATGCGTGGGCACTGGCACTTGTTGTTTATAACACAAAAAACCCCGTGGGTCTCGGGATCAAAATATCAGACACTGCGGCAAAGGCCTGGGAAACATTGAAGGCATCATATGGAACTGTAAGGGGACAACCCCTAGAGACCATCCTTTTCTTTTCCTATTCTTTTTCCCCTTCCTTTTCCCTTCTGTTTCCCTTTAGATACTATCTGTACATATTGTGTCTGCATTTCTGATCACCTGACCTTGCTCTCAAGGTCATCTGATCCCTTCCTGGTCATCTGACTTCTCCAGACCACCTGACATTGCCAGAGTCACCTGATGGTCATTACCAATCTATTCTCTGGCAATGTCCGAGTTTTTATCTTTTTATTCCCACAGTATTTTTTCAGTGGCTTCTGTGTATTATATAGTTGATTCCCATGCTTCTGGGGCCCCAGAAGCGTCCACAGCCTGGCATAGGGATTCCTCAGACTTATTCTCTTTGGATATCCCTCTGCCAGGTAAGTAGCTAACTCCTGTACACTGTAGCCACTTGCTAATACATCTTTGGATATCCCTCTGCCAGCTGTGTGACTTCCACAGCTCTCTGAGGTCGCCCTTACAGCAGAATAAGTCTCTCCTGACTGATCTGGGTTTACCCAATCAGTTGTGCTTCCCTGTCTGCCTCTGCTTCGCTTCCAGGACCCCACAACTGCCTGCTACATCCCCCATCTGTCTCCCGTTGGTCCCTGCCCTGCTATGCCTCCCATCCTTGCCTCAGGCCCTCCTCCTGCTCCAGACACTTCAACTCCCACTCAGGATGATGCCTATGCTCGGTTAGATGCTGTAGAACAGGGCCTTCTCACCTCCAACACCACCCAACTTGCTCTCAGCCAGCAGCTTTCTGTTGTCCAGGCCCAGCTTCAAGAACTGCTTTCAGCTATGCGCTCGACATCTGTAGGGGTCTCCCAGGACCCCTCCTCTCTCCCTCACACCTCCCCTTTGCCGGTTTCAGACTCTCCTGCATCTGAGCACCTTTCTGCAGCAGCTGCCACCCCGCTGCGCCTCCCTACGCCGACAATTGTGCGCAAAACGTTGTCGGCTATTAAGGCAGCTCCTCCCTCCTCCTTTGATGGTAATTGGGCCCAGGGCTGCCAGTTCCTGACAGCATGCAAGCTGTACATCAGTCTGAATGCCTCTTCCTTTACCGACTCTGCTCAGACAATCAAATGGGCGCTGTCGTATATGAATGCAGGTAGAGCAGCCAATTTAGCGCAGGAGATCTTGGAGGATGACGCGCACATGTTCCCTGACTGGGCTGCATTTGAGTCTTGGTTTCTCACTGAGTTCATGCACCCTGATGAAGCCCAGCATGCAGCCCTCACGCTAGAAGGGACCTCCTACTACCAGCAGGGACAGACACTGGATGCATATGTTGACAGGTTCAAGCTACTGGTCCGGCGCTCAGGTTTTCCTAGGTCCTCGCAGCTAGTTCTCCGCTTCCACTGAGGACTAGACTCCCTGATCCGTCAACGGATCGATGGTATGGTGGAAGGACATCCCCGGGATGATGACATTGATGGTTGGATTGTAGCTGCATGCCTCATTCACCAGAACGCTTATGCAGACTGCCAATTTGAGTCATTCCACCCCTCTCAACCTCGTCAGCCAGTGTCCGCTCCTCCCGCCGCATCCGTCGTCCGTTGGGCCCCCGCTCCCCTACCAGCTCCTCCTAGTGCCCCACCAGCACACGCCTCTGCATTCAGCGCCCCAGCAGCTGCTCCGCCTGCTAAGATCCCCATGGGAATTCCTATGGATATCAACGCTGGTCGGAAGAAAGGAAGCATTCCTCCTTCAGTATGCCGCCACTGTGGACAGTCTGGTCATTGGGCTCGCAGCTGCCCTCAAGGGTTGGACATCCGTTGCTTGTCTGCTGATGAGCGCAATGCTCTCATCATGGAGCTCCTTGCTGCAAAGGATGCGTCAGCAGTTCGCTCCCCCAAACAATCCAAGCCGGCGCCAGTCGAAAAGGAGGTGGTGGTGGTAGAGGATTTTTAATACCGCAGTGGATGGACCGTACACCTCCACTGCCTAGCTCCAATCAATTTGCATGCCTGTCCGTAGAATCAGAGAATATAACTCTCACTTGTGATCCCTCTGCGTGCAAATTAATTGAAGCCCCTTCAGACGTACTACCCTCTCTTCCCCCTCCTTCCTCTGAACCTTGGCCCCGCATGCACATTCCCCCTTGGGAGCGTCGTCTTTCCCGCCACTACCTGGTAGCCTCCACTCCATCTGCCACTTCCCTATCCCTTGACATTGAACTGGAGACCACTGACACCCAGCAAGTACAGCGAGTCCATGCGCTTCTGGACAGCGGCGCTACTGGCCTCTTCATGGATGCTGCCTTTGTTGAGCGGCACAGGCTGACAATGCGACCGCTTGTATGACCCATCCCTGTATACAACATTGATGGTACTCTCAACAAAGCTGGCTCCATCCGATGTGTAACTGAGTGCATCCTTCGCTACTGTAATCACACAGAAAGAGCAGTGTTTGCAATCACCAGCCTTGGGAAGCAGGAGGTCATCCTCGGATACACCTGGCTATGTTTGCACAATCCAGAGATTGACTGGTCTACCGGGGAGGTCAAGATGAGTCGATGTTCACGCCACTGCTCAGCCTGTGCTGATGAAGCATGGGTAGAGAAGCGTGCACGGGTCCAAGAACAAGCTGCCATTCGAGCCTGTCAATGGGGTCCCCTCCCTTGTCCAGATCTAGACCTTTTGGATCCTCCTCCCCTAGCATTCCCTCATAAGGAGGCCCCTCACGAGGATGCACCAGGGCCAGGGGGTGAAACCAAGTTGGAAGACCTGAACAGTAGTGAGTTTCAAGGGACCCCAGAGCCTGACACTGCCGACAAAGTCATTGAGGAAGGTGATCGGATTTGGGCTGCCCTGCCACACCAGCCACCAATCTCAGCGGCAATCCGTGCCAGTCAGACTACCTCTCAGCGACTTGCCGAAGCCTTCACCAAGAATGCACAACCCAAGTCTTTCCAAGATGCGGTACCAGACTACCTCCATGACTTTGAGGACGTGTTTTCCAAGACTTCCTTCGACTCCCTTCCAGAGCGCAAGCAGTGGAATCACGCTATTGAGTTGACCCTAGAAGCAGAGCCCTCCAACTGTAAGGTCTACCCACTGGCACCTAAGGAACAGGATGAATTGGATGCCTTCTTGCAGGAGAATTTGGAGTCTAGTTGAATACGCCCATCCAAGTCCCCCATGGCTTCTCCAGTCTTCTTCATCAAGAAGAAGGATGACTCCCTCCGCTTGGTGCAAGACTATCATGTCCTGAACGCTCTCACTGTGAAGAATCACTACCCCCTTCCCCTCATCTCTGAGCTTGTTAACAACCTCCGCGGCGCACGGTACTTCACTAAATTGGACGTCCGCTGGGGCTACAACAACATGCGCATCAAGGAAGGAGATGAGTGGAAGGCTGCTTTCCAAACCAACCGGGGGCTATTTGAACTACTGGTCATGTTCTTTGGCCTCACAAACAGCCCAGCTACCTTCCAGACCATGATGAATGACATCTTCAGAGACCTCATTGCAGAAGGTGTGGTGTATGTATACCTAGATGATATCCTCATTTTCACAAAGACCCTAGAGGAGCACCGTTGCGTCGTACGTCTGGTTCTGGAACGCCTCCGTCAACACCAGCTTTATCTCAAGCCTGAGAAGTGTGAGTTTGAACAGACCTAAGTGGAATATCTTGGACTCATCATCTTGCATGGAACAGCTGAGATGGACCTGGTGAAGGTAGCTGGAGTGGCAGAATGGCCTGTACCTCAGAATAAGAAGGAGGTGCAATCCTTTTTAGGGTTCACCAACTTCTACCGGTGGTTCATTCAGGACTTTTCACATCATGCTTGCCCACTCTTCGATCTGACTTCCAAAGACCAGCCCTGGCAGTGGACGGATGCCCAGCAGACCGCGTTTGACACCTTAAAGCGGGCAGTGACCTTACAACCTGTTCTCATCTCACCAGATGATAACCTGCCATTTTAGGTGGAGGCAGACAGCTCTGACTTTGCCACTGGAGCGGTTCTATCCCAACAGTCAAAGGAAGATGCAAAGTGGCACCCAGTGGCCTTCTACTCCAAGAGTCTCAATGCAGTGGAGCACAATTATGAGATTCATGATAAGGAGATGCTGGCTATCATCCGTGCCTTTGAGGAGTGGCGGCATTTCTTAGAAGGGGGCCAGCATCAGTTTGAAGTCTGGACTGACCACAAGAACTTCGAGTACTTCCGCACTGCAAAGAAACTCGACTGCCGACAGGCCCACTGGTCCCTCTACCTGGCCAACTTTGACTTCTCCCTTCATCATAGGCCTGGCCGGAGTATGGGCAAGCCAGATGCTCTGTCACATTGCACTGACCATGGCACCGGAGCTGGTGACAATGACAACATTGTGTTGCTCAAGCCAGAGTTCTTTGCAGTAAGGGCACTTGAGAGTCTGGTGATCCAGGGCAAGGAAGTGTCCATTCTGGCAGACATCTGGATGGGCAACTGCGAGGGACTCCAGGAGGATGTAGTGGCCAAGGCAGCAGCAGCACTCAAGGCAGGTCGACTGACAGGGACCCGCTCTATCCACAGCCAGGAGTGGCGATCAGACCAAGGGATCCTCACCTTTTGGAGGCATATCTATGTGCCGAACAACCCAGAGTTACGCCGATGGATTGTAGAGCAGCACCATGACTCCAAGGTTGCAGGGCACCCTGGATGCTGGAAGACTCTGGAGCTGGTATCACAGAACTACTAGTGGCCCCAGATGTCACGGTATATTGGGACCTACACAAGCACCTGCGACATGTGTCTTCGGACCAAGCCCTCCTGCCAAGCACCTATTGGTGAGCTACATCCCCTCCCTATTCCCAATGACCGGTGGAGTGTAGTTTCAGTAGACTTCATCTCTGAGCTACCAGATGCCCATGGCTACAATGCTATCCTAGTGGCTGTGGATAGTGTAGGGAAGAAGCGCACTTCATCCCTACCACCACCACTTGTTCCGCTTTGGGTGCGGCCAACCTGTACTGAAAGAATGTCTGGAAGCTCCATGGTCTCTCATATGCCTTCGTGTCCGACCAGGGTCCTCAGTTTATAGCAGAATTCACCAAGGAACTATACTGCCTGCTAGGGATCAAACTCCAAGCCTCTACAGCATATTACCCTCAATCGGATGGTCAGACCAAGCGGGTCAACCAGGAGTTGGAACAGTATCTCTGGATCTTCTGCAGCGAGCGACAGGATGACTGGGACAAACTCCTTCTAGATGCAGAGTTCCAGTACAACAATTATGTACACTCTGCAACGCAGGCCACCCCCTTCATGCTGGACACCGGATGCAACCCTCGCATGGGCTTTGAGCCCCGCCAGCGCCCTTCCCAGAACGAGTCAGTGACAGAGTTTGTGGATCACATGAAGGAGGTGCAGGAGGAGGCCAGAGCGGCATTAGCCAAGGCCAAGGACGACATAGCCAGGTACTACAACCAACGCCGAACTCCAGCACCAGAATACCAAACAGGGGATAAGGTCTATCTTGACACGGAGGACATCCAGACCATGTGCCCATCCAAAAAGCTCTCCCACAAGTTCCTTGGCCCATATACAGTACAGCATGCAGTGAAGCGTCTGGCTTATTGCCTATGCCTGCCTTATTCAATGCAGAACATCCATCCAGTCTTCCATGTAGTCAAGCTCTGTCCCGCTGTCACTGACCCAATTCCAGGGCGCCGGACAGCTCCTCCACCACCACCAGTCATTGTAGATGATGAGGAGCACTATGAGGTAGAGGCAATCTTGGACAGTCGCATGTTTCGCCACAAGCTTCAGTACCGAGTGAAGTGGAAGGGCTATGGTTATGAGGATGCATCTTGGGAGTCAGCTGAGGATGTCCGGGCACCACTGCGGATGAAGGAATTCTATGAGCGGCATCCAGGCACCCCTAAGAGCATCCGGGGCCTGTATACACTTTCTCCAGCACTTTTCCAGTCTGTTTGGCCTTGCCACCGTCCAGTGCATTGAGATGCTGCACCCTAGAGGGGGGGTGATGTAAGGGGACAACCCCTAAAAACCATCCTTTCCTTTTCCTATTCTTTTTCCCCTTCCTTTTCCCTTCTGTTTCCCTTTAGATGCTATCTTGTACATATTTCTGATCACCTGACCTTGCTCTCAAGGTCATCTGATCCCTTCCTGGTCATCTGACTTCTCCAGACCACCTGACATTGCCAGAGTCACCTGATGGTCATTACCAATCCATTCTCTGGCAATGTCCGAGTTTTTATCTTTTTATTCCCACAGTATTTTTTCAGTGGCTTCTGTGTATTATATAGTTGATTCCCATGCTTCTGGGGCCCCAGAAGCATCCACAGCCTGGCATAGGGATTCCTCAGACTTATTCTCTTTGGATATCCCTCTGCCAGGTGAGTAGCTAGCTCCTGTACACTGTAGCCACTTGCTAATACATCTTTGGATATCCCTCTGCCAGCTGTGTGACTTCCACAGCTCTCTGAGGTCGCCCTTACATTTCCCCTTTTATTTCCTTATGCACCTATAAATACTGCCCTGTCAGTAGCTAAAGGAAAGGGAATCATACTAGAGTCTAGTCTCCATTTCAGACTACACTTAAGATCTCATTCTCGCTCTCGCTTCGTTAACGGCTGATTTGGGTTTACCCAGTCCAGTCTCCTTCAGTTTCCACGCTCAGCTTAACAGTATTGTTAAACTTAGCACTTGTCATCTTCGTTATGCGCCATATGGGCGCTCTCGGTTCGCCTTCGTTAAGCACCATATGGGTGCCCTTGGTTTGCCTTCATTAATGCTAGTGCTTATGGCTAGCAACTCGTATATTTCCGTTAACTCCTCCCATATTCCTTAATGACCTTCTGGGTCTTTACAGATCTCTCAACCTGCTGCGATTCGGTAGCGATACTAACGGCCGCACCATTATCTCTTACCGCTCTCTCTCTCTTTCTTACCAACTCTGACCTCACAACTCCTTACTGGGTTTCTGGGACTTTGCTTGACTCCTCTCACACACATGTAATGCTACTACTTGCTAGCTATCCCTATCTAGCTGGTCTTGTTGGTTGTTTCCTGCACGGCAGCTAGGTAGCAAGTCAGCGCATCACTGTACAGTACTGAATGCAACTTTGGATCTCCCTCTGCCAGCTGTGTGATTGAGCCATAGCTCCCAGAGGTTGCCCTTACACCTGTCCTCTAAGTGAGCTTTCCTTCAGATGTTTGAATGCTGATCTGTTATCTTTAATCACTGATCATGACTAATAACTAGATTTTCACTACTACATCTTTTATCTGAGCTTTTCTAAGTGGGTTTCTGTCTTTCAGTTAGGCTCCTGTCCTCTAGGTGAGCCTTTGTTTGAATGCTGATTTGTCATCTCTAATTACTCATACTAACCTCTACAAATTTTAATATCTAATGATGAACAAATGGACAAATGTAATGATTGACAAATGGATAAATATAAGTATATATCTTGGAATGTGATAACTTCTTATTACTAACCTCTTCTAATGTATCTAGCTAGACTTTGTATTTTTAAATTAGGACATTGCAGTATTGACTTATATATAGTTTCTATCTGATATTTTCCTTATATGATAAGAGAACATTAAGTTGATGAATTTGAGTTTTGAAGATTAAGAATCAAGTTTTGAACACAAGGTCCTAACTGAGCTTGCAAGGTTGGGGCCAAGATTAAGCCTTGAGTTTTGAACACAAGGCCCTAATCAAGCTTGCAAGGTTGGAGCTGGGATTAAGCCTTGAATTTTAGATACAAGGACCTAACTGAGCTTGCAAGGTTGGGGCTGGAATTAAGCATTGAATTTTGAACACAAGGCCCTAACCGAGCTTGTGAGGTTGGGGCTGGAATTAAGCATTGAGTTTTGAACACAAGGCCCTAACTGAGCTTGCAAGGTTGGGGGCCAGGATGCAGTCAGAGTTTGGGGGCAAGCCCTCAATGAGCTATGTACCTGTGCCTTTGGCACAGGACATATGTAGCTCATTTTTTTTTTTCAAATGTGAATTTGCTTATGTAATCAACCCAAAATCCAAAGTGCAGAATTAAGCATATTTTGCCTACTTTCTGTCCTAATCCAAGCTATGAGCATGTCTCTCACAAAACAGATTGAATCTCTGCTTTAGCAACTATAGCTGAGCATGACATTTTTTGACTTCTTTCCTAATAAGTTTTGTACTGATAAGACATTACCTCTGCTTTTCATTGAACAACACAACAGAGCCAAGTTAGATAAGACATAATGATAGAAGGGAGCTTGATTCAACTTGTATAGGTGTGAGAGTATGCTACACTAGCTCAAAAAACTGCCCCAATGTTTGGCCTTTTTGGAAAGATTCACATGATGTGCAACAATTACCTGAGCAAAAAATTGTAGAAAATCACATGACATACAACTGCATCCTGGTGTCATAATAATGTATAGATCATGTGATTTGGACAAGAACTTGCTTATTAATAAATCAAACAAAATTTTCAATCATTGGGGCAGTTTTTTGACCTACTCTAATTTTACTCTAATTTTCATATCTAGTACTTGGTATGGCCTCCATTTGCCTTTATAACTGCTTTGATCCTTCTAGGCATGCTCTCTATGAGGCTTTGACATACCTCTGGTGGTATTTCATTCCACTCCTTAACCACTCTCTCCTACAACTCATGCACTCCTTTAGGGGGTACCTCATACTCCAAAAGTTTGCACTTGATGTAAACCTAGAGGTGTTCAATGGGATTGAGGTCAGGGGATTGGGCAGGCCAGGATATCACAATAATGTTGTTATCAGAAAACCAGGCTGTTGCCCGTTTGGAGGTGTGTTTTGAGTTGTTGTCCTGCTGAAAATATCATCCTTCCTCCTCCATTTCCAACTTCTCAAAGCTTTCCACCACTCTCTCATCCAAAATCTCACAATACTGTGCAGTATCCATCTTCCCCTGAACTTCAATGAGCTTCCTGACTCCATTCCAACCCATGCAGCCCTATACCATTAAATTGTTTCCTCCTCTATGCTTGACAGTTGGTGTAGTGATGTGGTCAGATAGTGGTTCTCCTGGAATTTTCCACACATATACCTTCCCATCTGATCCAATTCAATTGATCTTTGTCTCATCACTCCACAAAACTCTTTTTCAATCCTCCACTGTCCAGTTTTCATAATACTGAGCAAACTTGAGCCAGTTTGCACAATGAGCAGCTTTGAGCATGGGAACTTTCTTCTTTGTTGCTGAGCAAAAACCTGCCTCCTTCAATGCATTCCTGACTTTCTGAGGATTGACAGGACTGGAGATGACAGAATTAATGAACTGTGTAGCTTGAACAGTATTATCCAGCTTCCCAGTAGTAATTTGACGAATAATAGACTGTTTGTCATGTGCTGTAAGCTTGGAAGGACAACCTCCAGGATGATTCTCTTTGTTGCTCTCCAGTTCTTTGCTGATCCTCCCTACAGTGCCCTTTCCCAGGCCAGTTTTTGCTTGAATCTGATGCTGAGAATACCCCTCATTAAGGAGAGAAGCAACAGAAGAGCAATTGGCAGCAGAAACAGGTTGCATGATGGTGGTAAAATGTCAAGAAGGTAATTGATTGAAGTTGAACATGTCAAATTAGTACAAACAAAGTCACATGACATTGTTTATACTTCCCACAAGGTGTTTCCATCTTCTACTGCTGAAAAGTATTGAAAATTAAAGTGAGTCAAAAAACTGCCCCAATGATTGAATATTTTGTTTGATTTATTAATAAGCAAATTCTTGTCCAAATCACATGATCTATACATCATTATGAAGCCAGGATGCAGTTGTATGTCATGTGATTTTCTACGATTTTTTGCTTAGGTAATTGTTGCACACCATGTGAATCTTTCCAAAAAGGCCAAACATTGGGGCAGTTTTTTGAGCCAGTATAGAAATGCTTCTTTGCAAAATGTCATGCAACTACCTTTACCTATTCTTGATGCTGAAAATCTTCTAGCAGTGTTACAAGAGCAACAAAGACTTAGACATATGGCTATAGCTGAAGAGCAGAAAAGGCTGAGGTGTTGTGAGATTGGGAGAGATGCAGAAAGTGGAGAGGCATTGATGCTGAGATGGGTGATGGATTTGGAGACAAAGAGTGGTGGGATGCTGGAGCAAACTGACCATTTGGCAAGTGCAAGTGACTTGAACTATGCATGGTGCCTATTGATGGATGCATCCTGCAAAAATAAAAAGCTGAGTCCAATTGGACTGATGAGCTGGAAAGGAAGCAGGACTTGGAATATAATCAGACCTGACAAGCCCTATGTCAGTAGGGAAAGGAAGCAGGACAAGGTCCAAGAGAAAGGAAGGTGGGGACCATATGTGATGGCCAAGGACAGACAATGAGGCCATTGTTGAAAATGTGACAATGCAATGTGATATGGCCAGTGGGGGACGTGACGCAATGCGTAAAGGGTTGATCGAGGCTTGTGTCGCTTACATAGATCTTGATCAAAGGCTTTTGATCAATTCATTTTGCCTTTTCTTTGCTTTTTCCCGGGTCATTGGCATTTGGCTTGGTAAGTGTGTCTACTGTTTTCGACTTATGCTTACGGTTTTCAGCATTTAAAAAGGTATATTTTTCGGTAGGTCTCTGATTCGAGACCGTCGTATCAATGGAGAGCGGAAGCAGAGGGAGACTGCACATGTGACCCAGATTTGACAGGCTGAAAACCATGGACTCCGAAGCGCCATGCATGGGGGTCATCATCCAGACACTAGTGCGCATACCAAGATGCCAAGCTACCATCCTGACCCAGTTGCATACAGTCATTGCCCACTGAATAAGTACCTGCATTGCTTCCAGCAAATGGACACACCAACCTGCACAGCATGTCACCAGTCGGAAGAGATGGTCGAGCATTACCTATTTCACTGCAGCGCGTTTGAGAGGGACCACTGCGAACTAGCCAAAACAGTGGACTTGGGTATGGGAGCCCTGAGCAAGCTCCTGAACGACCCCGAGACAGTGAAAGCCTTGTTCCAGTATATCAACAGCATGGGACGATTCAAGAGGACATACGGAAACCTGAAAGGTACCGAGGATGCGATTGCACCAAGGCTGAGCTGGAGGAAGAAAGGCGGGAAAAGGAGATGAGCAGACGAGCAGAGAAGAAAGACCACGATACCCGTTCCTTGTACTAACAACTTAATTTACAGTACAATCGCCACCGAGGGCGTAATACGGTTGCCTAGCCTGATTCCGGGCGCACAAGTGAGTGAACGTGCAGACACGCACGCCCTTAGATTAGAGACAACATTACGACAGCGACAAGAGATATAATCTTAGGTACTGGTAGAACCCGACATAGGGCATGGCCCCAGCGGATATAGGAGCAATCATCATCATCATCATCATCACACCATCCGTTGTATGGCCTTCCATACCGCAGAGCGTGCGGTAAAAGAAGGTTTTCACTTTTGGGATGCCAATGGGCCTTACAAAAGGTGTCTAGCTTTCCAAAGCTATCATGCCCTATGACAAGCGCAGAACGAGTGACCTTCGCATTGTAAGACAAGTTTCGGAAAAAGGCATGGATCCGGCCGTTTTAGAACGGATCAACCAATGGAGAAAATCTGTCGAATAGACTTTGTTTCATATAAGGTATGAATACAATAGATACGATAATCCGTTCGAATACATGCTGGCTTGGTCGAGATATCGTCCCAGAGAGGGACGAATTTGTACAAATGAGCGAAATATGCACGTTGGGTTGTTGGAAGATGATGTTCCGCGATCTCACTCGGAGGGTATGGTGATGGCGGTGCTCGCGTGGTGTTTTGTGAGGCTCGAGGCCCATTATTATTGTTGTTATTGCCTTCTTGTGACGCCGATGCTCGCCGTTCTGTCTGTAAAGTTGGGGCGCGATTTGCTGAAACCGATCGCTCAATAGGTTGTTGCTGCTGCTGTTGTTCTTGAGAAGGGTGATCTGTGTGCGATTTCTGGAGCGTGTTTCTTGCAGGTAGAACAAGCATGGACCGCCAAGGATGAGCGCGAGCGCCACCATATAGAATGAGTTCGGCAAGGGGCGGAAGGATATGCACCCATAGATCATGAGGTAGATTGGCGTGACGATGAGCGCCGACGCCGGACATCACATGAGGTAGAATGGGATTGCCGGGTAGACGAGCACCATTGCGCCCGTGAAAGCAGCAAGCGGACCCATGTATTGACAAAAAATTGATGCAAGAGAGGATGATGTTGTGGCATTATAAGGACATTCACAAGTCGATTTTCGTTACGCTCCGGAAGGCCGACCTTCCTTCCTCGGTCATGCCGTCAGATCTCCCTGTCCCTCAGGCATCCTTCAGTGTATCCAAGTACAAGTTGATTCCCTTACCCCCATCCTTCAGTGTATATGCTTCTTACCATTTCATCACGCTCATTATTATACCTTAGTCTCTAGCGGTACAGCTCTTTACTTCCCCTCTTTCCCTCTTCGTCGATCGATTGGCTATTTATGATTCGTCATTTCATTTTTAACAGCAATGTTCATCCCTATGCTACACTGACTCTTCCGCCGTTGTTTTGCAAAGCGTGTGTCACAATAGAGTCCTGTATTCAGAATAGATTTCAAAAATGATCGTTATTCCGTCGTGGCGGACTGATGAGGTTGATTTAGTCCGGAGATCATTCTGATTCATGCATTCACTCAGCCTTTCTGCGCCGTTCCCTAAACTACCTGCTGGACGCGGACGAGTTTCGCTTATATCTTATGGATCTAGTGCTGTATTTTCTGAATTGGCGTCTACTTATCCACTCAAATTGTTAGCACCCCGAATAACGCGGGATGGGGTGGCTGTTGTATACCTGCTAACATACGGTGGTGGCCTTGTCGGAGGAGACGAGATCCAGTTGTCTGTCAACGTTGATTCACGAACAGTACTAGTCATCCTTTCACAGGTTTGTTCATCGTTCGGTAGTGTCTATTGATAGAAGAAAACTTATCACATTTTAGGGGTCTACTAAAGTCTTCAAGGTTCGCCCCGGGCATCGCCTTGCATTCGCCCGGCCCAGCTCAGGTTCTCCTGTTACAGATAGTCAACCAACGGCCATAACGGCAAAGGCAACGACGCAGAATATATCTTTTACCATCGCTGCAGGAGGCACGCTCTTACTATTGCCAGACCCTGTGACCTGTTTCCGATCGGCATCTTATAATCAAACCCAAACCTTTCAGTTATCCCAGAACGCGTCCATCGTAGTTCTAGACTGGCTGACCTCAGGTCGCATGTCTATCGGAGAAGAGTGGGCCTTTTCTCGGTATTATAGCGTCAATGAAGTGTGGGTTGAGGGCAAGAGAGTTGCCAGAGATGTGATGCTTCTTGATGAGGAGCAACGTTCTGTCCGCACCATTAGTGACAGGTTGGCACCCTACTCCTGTTATGCCACCGTCATCCTTTATGGGCCGCTTGTCGAACCAATTATCCTCCACCTTACTGCCTTGTACAGCCGAATCTCTATTTTCAAAACTAGGGTTCCCGGGGATATCCTTTGGTCTCTCAGTCCCATGACCTCCGATTCGGGCGCGATTGTTAGAGTAGCTGGGAAAGAAACAGAAATAGTGAGGAGATGGCTGACACAATCTCTGCAAGGGCTTCAAGATGCGATAGGACGAGAGGTGTATCAAAAAGCTTTTCACTGAATCAATGTCATGTTTACCGTCAAGGTGACTGAATCGATATCAATAGCGAACCTTACAGAACTTTGGTTTGCATAGGAATCAAATTCTGCTGCTCTCTGACAGGTAACATGTCGTCTGTCAGTGCCCTCGTGTTCCTTCTTCTTACTGCACACTTATGTACATACATCACTTTACACCACTGGGCCAGAACGAATTGCTCTAAAAAGTTTCGGCCGAGCACCCGGATTTTTGATAGATCGAGATATTCTTGGCATATGAAAGCCTTCAGTCCAAGTCCAGGTTCGACCGCCTCGCCACGTTGCTTGCTCTAACCTGTCAGAACCTGTCTTGTATCATGAATACTCGATTGATTTCTTTCATCACCTTTTAGGATGTTGCGCCCCTCCAACCACGTCTATTTCAATCAATTTGATTCCGCCCCGCTCTCACGTGTTTAGGTGTGTTATTCCTATTTACGGAAGTGACACACAGGAGATTTTTTTTGTCACAACTCTCACACCGACCTATAAGTATACCCCGGCATGCATTTCAATTCACAGATCTCGCTTCATTCTTCTTCCCTTCATGGAGGACAAGGGAAGCGTTGCGTCGCATCAAGTTGATCTCCAAGGGGTAGCCGCCTCGAGTGTTGACGAGCGACGACTTCTGAGGAAAATCGATCTACGCGTCATACCATGGTTAACTTTGTTATATCTTTTGAACTTCATGGATAGGAGCAGCATCGGTAACGCAAAGGTTAGTCACGTATTCGTAAATTCGACGCGTCATACTAACTTTAATGCTGTATCAGTTATACAATCTTACGGATGATATACAAATCAATCAAGATCAGTATTTAATAGCTCTAACAGTGTTCTTCTTCCCCTATGCATTGTTCGAGGCGAGTATCTTTGTGTAAAAATTGAGATAGCTTCTGAATCCTTGTGTCTCCTATCAGCCAGTGAGCAACGTCTTTCTTCGTAAACTTCGGCCCTCCGTATGGCTTTCAATTGTGATCTTTCTTTGGGGAATTGTGATGGTGTGTCATTTCCTGATCATTAGAATATATTTCTCATTTAGCTTCTCAAGACTTTACATGGTATCATACATAACTATGGTGGCCTCGTGAGTGAGTTGGTGTTTGCCTTTTTGCTTCCCTCCATCATTATTGACGTAATTACAGCTGTACGTGTTCTACTTGGGCTTTGCGAAGCCGGCATGTATCCAGGAATTGTCTACTATATCTCGAGGTATCCAACCTTGTGTTGTGGCAATCATCTTTCTAATCGTGCTGTCCAGCTGGTATAAACGTTCAGAGATGGGCTTCCGTATTGCGATATTCTTTTCGTCTGCAACAGTCGCAGGAGCTTTCAGTGCGTAGTTTCGTGATAAGCCGTTTCCTATTAATAACCTTCATTTTCGCAGGTGGACTCTTGGCCACGGCTATCAGAAACATGGATGGCATTGGCAACAGGCCTGGTATGTCCCTTGTTGTGGTCCCTCCATCCAGGACTCAGACTAATTTTACTCAGGTTGGGCTTGGATTTTCATCATAGAAGGACTTGTCACCATAATGGTGGCTCCAATCTCGTACTGGGTCATCCAAGACTTTCCTGATACAGCGAAATTTTTGACAGAACAAGAACGTATGTCAATTCATTTTACTCAGTAAGCGCTATCTCATATTCATGCAGGTGACTTCGTCATCCATCGCCTCCAAAAGGACATGCAATTTAGTGCCGGGGGTGAAAAGTTTAGAATGTCATATGTATATCAAAGTTTGAGTGATTGGAAGACCTGGGTTGCCAGTAGGTCATCTCGGTTCCGGTATCCGCTGTCATGCATCATTGACCTGGCATATAAAGTGGGGATCTATATGGGCTTGTATGTAACCACATTATGGTCAACTGTGATCTTCTTTGATATAAATTCCATCTAGCGATGGTCCTCTCTACGCCTTCTCCTTGTTTACGCCCACGATTATCAATCAGGTCAGGCTCAAGTGTGTATAATAATGGAGATTGATCTCATTTATCACCAACCTTACAGCTAGGTTGATCCATACCTAGTCCCAGTTTTTCCGGGCGCTGAACACTCTTTAGGTTTTGACTCGACCCAAGCCAATCTCTTGTCTGTCCCCGTCTACGTATGGGGCTGCATCTTGACTTGTATCATCGGGTATTTAGGAGATCGCCTCGGGCGTCGTTATCACATCAACCTGTGCGCCCTGGCTTTCAGACACTCCTGAATCCATTTAACAATATTCTTGTTTCTTCTTGTCCAGCGGTCTTTTTGGCATCGGTACGTATTTCCCTGTCTAACTTCTAGTTTTAACGAAACATCGCTGCTCAGGATTAGTTGCATACATCATCTTGATCGTCTCTCCAAATCCTGCGTCGTCCTATTTCGCTGTATTTTTGGCTGTCTCGTATGTCGAAGTATAATTCGTTGTTTACGTGGTACACTAATGAGTATGTAGTGCGATTTATCCTATCATCCGTACGTCTATAATACATCGACCGGTTGAATCTCATTGACATTTTTCATGAATCAGCGAATTCAGTGTAAGGCGCATACCGCTCATTCGCTGTCTTTCTCCAACACGATAATTTCTTTAGGGCATGGGTTGCAAGTAATGTCGAAGGAACTTACAAACGTAGTGTTACATTGGGTATAGCCATTGGCTTCGGAAATATTCACGGGGCTGTTACAGCTAACATCGTGAGTTGCGCTGTCGTCACCTTCTATATCAGTGAAGCTCAAATCCTATACAGTATCGTTCTCAGTCGAAGTTTCGTCTGGGACACGGTATCGTATTAGCGTACATTGCGATTGGTTTTGTTTGTACCCTGATCTTTGGGACATTCCTGCGACGCGAAAATGCTTGCCGTGATCGAGGGGAGCGGGATGAAGTCATTGATGGTATCGACAATGAACACGCCAATGCAAAGAATGGGACTTACGAGAGTGTACAAGCAGCGCGCATCGACAAAGGAGATCAATGGAGTGGTTTCCGATACACATTATAAACATGTAAATCTACAACATGCGTGATTGTTCGCCAGTTGAAGACTATGTATGTGTCATACTAGATATATTAGATACAAATGCGATTAAGATCGCATTAGAGCATTAATTTATCCTGTACCCTTGTGATTGCGGTCGCTGGTGACGGAAGGGGGTCATCTACTTCTGGTCCCGGTGGCGGTGTCTCTGGCACAGGAGAATTGACCGTTCTTCGCCGATGGTTTTCATCGAGCCACTTGTCCATATCATCCGCTCGTCCTACAAAAGGCCGTTTTCCCAACAGGTCGATCATATCCTCGCTACAGCAAATGAGTGAAACACGAAGGTGCTGATGCGCAAGAGAATACGAACCGAGTTATCACCTCCCTCTCGAGAAGCAAGCTGGCAACTTTGATAACATCCTCCCGATGCTCAGTCAGTAGATTTCTCGTTCGCTCATACGCATCTCTACCTCGATGGTGAGCATACATATAAGAAGAAATATAAAATACGAACGTGATCATCTTGCGCACTTCCGCGTCCAGCATTTCCGCTGTTCGCTCACTGAAAGGCTTTGTCCAGCTCTCCTTTGAACCCTTTTCGCCCCCATAGCTAACGGGACCAATGGTCTCGTTCATACCATAGTTGGCACAGGCTTCAAACGCCATACGAGTAATCTTTTGTAGGTCGTCCTGAGCACCAGTAGTAATGTTTCCTGACCCGAAGAAAATTTCTTCAGATACCCTGCCACCCAGGGTCATGCATATCCGATCAAGCATCTGAGGAGTTGACAGCAGATATCGATCGGGTGGAAGATACTTAGGATGAGTTAGCTTTAGTGTATAACAATAGCATAATCATTGTTACCTGCGCATAGCCCAATGCACCAGTTCCTCTCGGAATGATGCTGACCTTGAGGAGAGGATCAGCGTACTCCAAGAACCATCCACAAACAGCGTGACCAGCTTCATGGTACGCCACCGTCTTCTTCTCCTCAGGGCTAAGAACCCGACTCTTCCTCTCGAGACCGACAATTACACGCTCGATGGCGGTATCAAAGTCAACGGGGTTGATAAATTCCGCGGCCTTACGAGCAGCGTGTAGAGCAGCTTCATTACATACATTAGCAATGTCTGCGCCGGAAAAACCAGGTGTGAGCACAGCCAATTTCTGCGTGAAGCTGTCGATGTCCTTTGTGATGTCTTCATCAAGGCGGAGAGGTCCAAGATGGACTTTGTAGATGCCTTTACGACCAGCAACATCCGGGAGGTCAATTGCGATGTGGCGGTCAAAACGCCCAGGTCGCATGAGTGCGGGATCAAGTACGTCCGGGCGATTAGTCCCTGCTAACACCACAATATGCTCGTTGGTACCGAAGCCATCCATTTCTACCAGCAGTTGATTAAGCGTGGATTCGCGTTCATCATTCCCACCAAAGTTCCCTCCCTTTGAGCGGGATTTTCCGATAGCGTCGATTTCATCAACGAAAATGATGCAGGGAGCGTGCTTTTTCGCTGATGCAAAAAGGTCGCGCACCCTTGAAGAACCAACGCCAACGAACATTTCAACAAACTCGGATCCAGAGACAGACAAGAAAGGAACAGAAGCTTCGCCTGCAGTTGCCTTGGCGATGAGAGTTTTACCAGTACCCGGAGGCCCCGAAAGGATAGCACCTCGTGGTATCTTGGCACCCAGTCGCTCGTACTTCGCTGGTTCCTTGAGGAATTTGACAAACTCCATGATTTCCTCCTTTGCCTCGTCCATTCCTGCAACATCTTTGAACTTTGTCTTTACCTCGGTGTCTTTATTGAACAGCTTGGCACGACTTTTCCCAATGCTGAAAATACCTCCACCTGAGCCCCCAGCGCTACGCCTGGACATCCAATAAAGGAACCCTACCAGAAGGATCGTAGGAGCGAAATTTAATACAGTACTGAATGCGGATACTTCATCCTGATAGGCAACGGGGATGCGTTCGTGGCTGGGAATGCCTAGCTCCGTCTGGGCCTCATCCAGCTTGCGTTCAAATGCGTCAACACTGCCAATCGAGAAGTAGAAATCGCCGATGTTGGCAGCAGGGTATACCGCACTCGTTGCGTTAGCGTGCAGCTTGACCCGGACTTTGTGACCATTGACGACGGTGAGTTTGTCGACAAGACCCTTGTCCAAAAACGCTGTACGGAATTCCTGCCAAGTAATCTCGCGAGAACTCGTCGCGGAGGTGTTGCTGTATGCAAAATAGGCGATGGTAGACGCCGCTAGCCATGCTAGATGGTTGTTTGAGAAGTGGTTGCCGGGAGGAGGAGGAGTTTCCCGGTGTGATTTGCCCTTGTCTGAATTTAAATCTGGTTTGTGAGATGTATTCTCCTTTTCCTGCGATGACTGGTTCTGATACTGTTGGAAAAAGCCTTCCAATGCCTTTGGTATGTCTGGCTTCTGCGGAGGAGGTTTAGAGGGTGAAGAATCCTGCTCGTGTTGCTCTGCAGGCTTCTTGTTGTGCACGGCAGAATCATTTGCAGTCGTTCCCTGTTCCTTCTCTACTTGGTTAGTGGGGGCATCTGTTGCAGACACGGCAGAATCATTTGCAGTCGATCCTTGTTCCTTCTCTACTTGGTTGGTGGGGGCATCTGTGTGCGGCTTGCTGGTGGGTCTTGTCGGATTAGAGGGTGTAGTGTAATATCGGATAGGTGGAAGATAAAATCTACGAGATACACGTGAGGCAGCACGAAGGGAACGAGGGAGCATCGAAGGAAGAAACGGAGAAGCCGGCTTGTGAAATTGTTTGTCGGAAAATTATCAGCCGCGGACACGCGTCCACCGTCATTTGATTACGTAAGTATGACTACACGATGTCCATGATCCAGTTATATATCGACGCGTTCACCTCAGCAGGGTGAGAGATCATCAACCAATGCCCAGCATTGAACTCCCGAATAGATCCCTCGGGGCAGTTGTGATGCGTCATCGCTATTCCCAGCACTGAACGCGAAATGTAATCATGCTGGGCGGCAGCGAAGAACACGGGTTGCTTGACAGAATATCTGTCGAGTGGTATCTCTATCCTTCTCGTTTAGCGTTGACGACGGTTGACATTATCGGGTGCTCATCTTGACCTTTATCATCGGCTGCATTGATACCTGACACAATGGCCTGCTCATTCAACAAGAGTAGATGCAGTAAGTGGTCAGGTGACAGATGTCGACCAACCTTAAACCAGCACAGAGATGCGGAAAATCCATCTTTGAATGTTAACAACCACTCATCCCGATGCTAGAGAACATCCGCAATCTATCAGTACACCTCAAGATTGTATGCGATGTGTTACCATGGGCGTGAGGTAGGACGGTAAAGGAGTTTTTTTGTCTTCCTCTAGCCATGCCCTAAGTGCTCCGATTGGTGCTACATTCGTTACCCACATCTTGGGATCGAATGGAAACATTGCACTATATAGCGATAGCATCTGGACTAATGTCGTCAGAAGTGGAGGTTTCTACTATCCGGTGCCAACTTGCATGGTTCGCGAGAACATTTACGGAATCCTCTTCGGCAAAGAAAAGAATGTGACCACATAACTCATATCCACACATTCTCTTAGTCTGAAAGGAATTGAGCAAAAGCTGTCAAGTGTTGTGGAGAAGTGTCAATTTACAGCGACGGCTGTATCTTCCATCTTCTGTTTCGGTCTCGGTGCAGAGTATGGCACAGCTAGAAAAGCATAACCTCGAAATCGTCTATCGTGTAGATTGGCGAGCCGTGAGGCAATCTTTGAACCTCTGAGCGAATCGAGTGGTTTCGTTAGTTGAAGCTCTGACATTTTTTTTTAACGACGAACATGCCGTGACCAATGACAACTGCTATGTCTATCCCCTCGGCATCCAAGATGTTAATAATATCCTGACAGATTAGAGTAGGCTTATATGCCTCGGGATTCGTAGGCTTGGAAGAACCGCCAAAACCAAGCAAGTCCGGGACGATGAGACGAAAGCCATGATGTTCGCCAAAGTAGGCAACCTGCTCTTTCCAGATGCTAGACGTTGTGGGGAAGTCATGCAGGAAAAGCAGAGGAAGCAAGGTCGTATCCTGAGCTGCTAGATGAAAATAGCTGTAGTGATAGCCGCGGGAGGTTCTGAGCGTTTTGTACCGTGCGTGGTCCATTGTGAACAAGGAAATGCCTGGAATCAATCCAAGGGTGTACATATAAGCGAGAATCGATTAATCATTTGTCGGACTACCTAGGTTCAATGGAAGATTCGGATGCAGGACGCAGGGGCTTGAACAACATTAACGTTTTCACTGTGAATGTTCAAGGTGAACGGCGAAGTGAGAAATTTAGACGACATTGTACTTTATCGTTAACATTGTAGAGTTCTTTGGAAAGCCACTGCCTTCCGTGGCTTCCTCGATCAGATCATCACGTCAAAAGGCTTACGCTCTACCTTTATGGTTGGGGTATACCAAGTATCTGTAATAATCTAACTAAGTTTAAAATATCATTCTGCTTTTCAAGGTAAATGTCGTCACTTATAGCATTAAAATTCGTGCATCCATAAATGAGTTCATATCTCTTTTGGTGGAAGATCATCCTCCTCTACAACTTCGAATGCACAGCAGTATTGATCTCTGTCCAGCAATACAAGCCCCTTCCCGTCTGGTGACCATTTGATGTCCCTTGTATCAAATCTCTCTAAAACAAGAGGTAAGAATATCTTTTGTAGAAGATTGTCTGCTCACTTGCTGGCACACCAATGCATTCCGCTATCTCTTCTTCCTCCCCTCCCTCGCCCAGCCACTCGTTGCTCCATGTATAGATGCCGGAACTTCCACAGCAAAGAACTAGGCTGCCTTTACGGACAGGATTCCAGCGTACATGCTGGACAGGCTGAGCATGGAGAAGCACAGAGCGTAATCTTGGGCCAAAGCTCTGCGAAGATAATGGAAAATCAAATATATGAACAGCTGTGGGCATGTCCTCTATTTCGGATATCAGGAAGGCGCAATCAGAAAAAGAAAAAAACGCCCAACCGAATCGAACGCAGAGTAAACTGCCGTTGACATTCCATTCTATTTCTACTATCCCGCTTTTTGGATAGGGCTTGGTGACATCGGCCCTTGTGATCGGGATTGTGTATGGCCCTCGAAGCCGCTCATCTGTTTCGTGTCCTTAGTAAATGCAGCATTAGAATAGTGTATCACGTTACATGAAAGGAATCCTCGGCCTTCAGTAGCCTCAAGCCACTTTGATGGCTCTCGCCAAACTATCTAAGACAGGACCAACTCAATGCGACTGGAACGTATTATAAAGAAGAAGCATACTACGCCATTTGGCACTCTGCTTGACAACTCAAAAGTGAAGGCTGGTGACCAAGAAAGGTTATCCAATATATGAATCTGTTTGGGAAGAGAACTGATCGGATGCATGTTAAGGGGACACGGGGATGATCAGACACACCTTATCATCCCATCCACCAACGGCGAGAAACATGCCATTTGGATGCCACGCAATGCATCGGATCCCAAAACCAGGATCACGGTCAGGAGAAAATGTGGCAATGATACTTCCGGCAAGATTCAGAATGTAGAGTTTATACTGGATTGAAACCTTAACATCTGACAAATAGTGGTCGATAACCTTCAAACCTCTAAGGGGCCTTCCCATACTGCTAAATGATCACCTGTGGGCGAAAGGGATAAAGATGATAGTGAGACTGTGGGAAGCGGGAAGTGCTGCACTGCTTCATCACATTGCACCGAGGGATCTTTCGGTGATTTACTCACTCTAGTCAGTTTGTAAGAATCAAGAGCGTCATAGACCCCCAATGTTTCTTTAGATTTGTGACGTTCTGCCAGAACAAAGTATCGTCCATCCGCGCGAAATGCATAGCCTAAAAGTCATTCAATGTGGTGCAAGTGTATTAAGCACGATAAATTACCTTTGTCCGGAAACACAGGGAACTGAATATAAGTAGCAGCTCCTGTTACCAACGACCATACGGTGACACGTAACTAGTATTCTGAAGGTTAGATCTGGGGGAAATAAAAGGGCAAAATCACTGACACCCCACTCAGAGAAACACAGTATCGTCCGTCCGTCGGGAGCCCACTCAGCTTTGACCAGGCCTACCAGGCCGCGTCAGAACCTTGAGATTGAGGGCAGGAGCACACAGTGAGTACCTTCCGCTCCGCAGTCTATACGACCTGTCCAGTCTTCGTCTTGTAACTTTTTGAGATGAACGACTCCACGTTTAGCGCAGGCAGCAAACACGAATTCAGAATCACAAGACCACCCCAGATGAGAGATCCATGCCTCCTGAGTGGAAACCAAATGTGCGCTTGGCTTTATTTTGAGGGTTGTAAGAGACGCGTGGGTAGGTGATCGTGACGCGTCGAGTAGCCAGGTCCGCGCAATTTGAAGGGTGTCTGTACGCCTGACGATAAGCCTATCCTCAATGGCGGTGAGAATGAACTGGGCTCCGGGGCTGAAAGAGACGAGAGAGGACGACTGTTTATAGATTTCAGTAAAGTCCATGAATTTGATGAAGTATTATGATTAGGCAAGCCTTCAAGCTAAGCTCTATTTAAGCGTGATGGATGTCTTTCCTCTTATAGTAGTTCCTCTTGTGCAGCTAATGTGGGATTTCTAATCTTTCTCACCCCTTTGTTGTGACCGACGGCAATGAAACGGCACTGACTTCTTCATGTTTCTGGTGTTTCTAGCAATGCTCCTCGCACGCCTTGCAGTTCATCCAATTCCGAGATATGGCTGAATCTTCCAGAGCCTCAGACCTCTCTGTAGCTCACAAGGTAGCTCAGCTACAAGACGGCCTCGATATCTATCAAGTCAAATTTGATCCTTCTGACTCTACTCATCCAATGGTATCTGATCAGCATTAAGCCAAGTACTCTCACGCACGTTGACTTGCCGTTTCAGAATTGGTCTACACTGCGAGGATGATATCTAACCATGACGAGCGGGCTTCTCGTTCTCAATGCGTGAGTTTCATTGTACTTCGTACTTATTTTTCAATAATTGTCAAAGCATGCAGAACGTTCTCTAGTTCCTCTCGTATGTCTCCATGATAAAATTCAATACCTCAATAATTCAATCTAAGTTAGCTGCTGGAATAGTTGGACCTTTGATGAAAGATGTCAGAGATAGAAAGCGTTCTCCTGATATCTCTCTTTGTCGCTGGATATTGCGTTGGGTCCGTAATGTCAGTCCTCTGGGTTCCGAAAATCTGATCTCCCGCTCGTATGTATCAAGACCGCTTCTCTGGGGACCGTTGTCAGAACAGTATGGCCGCCGCCCGATTTTTGTGTCCACTTTCATCATCTGTACCGTACGCTGATACAAGTTGCAGCGTACTTCTAAAGTTTATCGCGTGTCAGATTCTTCAAATAGCTGCAGCTGTAGCCAAGAATACTGGCTCCATGCTTGTTTTTCGCTTCTTGGGCGGCGTATTTGCTGCTGCCCCCTTGACAAATTCTGGGTGCGCGACGGCGGTCATTCTGGTGATCATTTGAGATCAAATCGGAGTGACCTCACAGAGCCCTTGTTTCCAATATTTGGGATGCCAAAGCAAGATGCAAGGCTCTTGCTATTTTTACTGTGGCACCATTTTCAGGGCCTTCTTTGGGCCCCGCTGCAGCCGGATTCCTAGGGGAGCATACGACATGGCGATGGGTATTTTGGATTCTTGCTCTATTCGTAAGACCGCCTTGTATCTTTGCTGCGGGTCGCTCAATGGGTACAAGGCCGGTTTTTGTTAATATTCACAATGCCCGAGACTTATGTGTAAGGGAGAATCCCTCGTAACTATACGGCATCCTTATCTTTCATAGACCTGTTCTCCTGGCTCAAACAGCGAAAAGGGAAAGGAAAGAAACTCGGGATGAACGCTACTATGCTCCGATAGAAAAAGAGGTACTGACTCTTTTGCAACGAGTAGAGAAGGTGCTTGCTCGGCCATTCGTTATTTTCTTCCAAGAGCCATAGCACTTACAGTTTATCTCAGTGTACGTTTTCCACTTCAACCGTACCCTAGTATCTATAGTGACAAAGTCATTTAGTTTGTTTATGGTTGCATATATCTTCTCTTCATATCCTGTGGTTTTCGCTGAGGGTCATGATCTCAATGTTGGAATTTCCAACCTTATGTTCATCCCAATACCGGTCGGTGGGACTGTAGCTGTTATATGTTATTCTTTTCCTAACGACTTATAAACTTAATTGGAATGATTTTCATAGTATGTTCTAATTATCAATCCAAAATATGAACGAATGGTCGAGAGATGCTGCCCGGATCCTGTGCCTCCGGAAGCACGCCTGGACATCGCTCTCATAGCGGGTCCTCTTTTGGCAATTTCCTTCTTTTGGTTCGCGTAAGGTCAAGCAGCAACCCTGCTACCTTGGATTGACATGTTAGACAGATGGTCATCAATTACGAGTGTTCCATTTTGGGCACCCATGCTATCTGGGTTACTGATAGGTTTCGCCATCTGCTGGATTTTCGTCGGCCCGTTTCCTATCTAAATTTCTTCATATCCTTATGGCAGACATTAGCTGGGGCTGGTCAATTATATCGTAGACGCTTATCTTTCAGTGGCAGCATCGGCTATGGCAACCAATGTTGTCGTACGTAGCCTCTGTGGGTTTGCTTTTCCTGTTTGTGGACAGTTTGTTTTCCTGTGTGACACTTTGATCATTTTCCTAGCTCTTCGCTATCAAGATGTACGCTGGCCTGGGCTCAAGATGGGCGTCATCTGTACTCGGATTTGTTGCAATTGCTATGATACCAATACCTTGTGTTCTCCAAAGGCGAGCAATCTTTTTATTGTGTGTCAGGGTTCTGATATCCTCATCACAGGTATGGTGCAATAATACGTCGGAAGTCCAAGTATGCGCCATCGACAGTAACACCAACCGCAAAATCAGAAAATCCATAGTGATGAATTATTTTCATGTAGTCAAAGAATGCCCGCTCTCGTCTATTATGAGTAATATAATTGGAGACATACCGCAATACTTGTGTTCCCTGTACCATCGACTTTTTGGACATGAATTACGTTACGTTTGTAGTTTGAACCGCGCATCTTGTCCAAATTGGTCCATGCATCGATCCATTCCCACGACTTTGGGTTCCAAATTTTGTCATCATGGAAAGTCTCGACCCTTATTCTTGACCGTCGACTTACCAACCATGCCTCCTATGGCCTTTACCGGTATTGTTACAAAGGCAGGGTTTATGAAGAAGACTGTTACTGTAACAGTATCGAGATGGGTAATTCACAAATTGACAGGCAAGGTGAGCTGTTAAATTGTCTAGAGTTTGGTCCCTTTAGCCTAAACTTTATCGTAACAGCGTATCGAGCGGTGTAAAAAATATCTCGTACATGACGAAAAGAATCGTGGGTCGCATTCGGTTCTTATGACATCCTTATTCACTCGCTCTCAAATCTAGAACTACGCAAAGATGACTCTGTAGTCATTCGCAACTGCCCGCCGATATCTGCTTTGAAAAGGTTCAAGCTTGAAAAAATCCTTAGGAGTCCAGCTACGGAACGTAAAATCGTTCGTTCTCGGGTTGCATCAGGCGTCACGACAGTGCGAGCAAGCGTAAAACCGTCATTGTGAAGGCTTTATATCCGAGTATCAAACAACGAAACGAGGACCCTGAGCTCCTGACACTTTGCAAGACGGCCCGTCTGCGGAATCTATCATGCGGCAACCATGCCTGAGTGCTGAGCGGATTTTGACGCTTGTTGAGTCTGTAGTTGTAGAGCAGTTTGGATATCTATAATCTATGAAAAGGTTGAATGGCAAGCAGTAGTCAAAACTTATCAGATCGAACCTCTGTTCTTTGTTTATCATGCTTCCCCTGGATGTCTTTAAGCTGTGCCTCTACACGTTTACTGGAAAAGGGTGAGTAGCTGGGTTTAGAGTGAGGACGAAGTTGCTTACATCTCTGAGCGAATGAACTCCAACCGTGTTTCAATATTGCTCTTCGCTTCTACCTGATCCTGCTTCACTAAAACAGGACCCACTAATTTGAATACTCGGTTTTCTGGCGTCAGCAGCGCAAATTCCTATCTAAGGTATCAGCAATCACAGATCTCCAGGCTATCATGCAGTAACCTTCTTGACAAGCTCATTTTCTGAGAGTTGTGCATCTAGTCTCTGTCGCACTTCTACAGCAGTTGACAATTCGCCCTGTAATTTCTGAAATTCGGCCGAAGCAAGTTGTAGCTTGGCTTGTAGAGCTTCGGTCATGGCTGAACGTGTGGCTGATTCGGATGTAAGGACCTGACTCGAAATGTTTGTCATCAACTTTCAATAGAGTCGAATAAACTATTTTCTGAGACTCGCAATTTATATCTTTTCGTCAACTACGGTACACGAATTAATCCCTCTAGTAAGATAAATGATTTTTTGACTGAGCTCTCTCCCATCTACATTCGACGTTGACGCTCAGTCCCCACTAAAGCAGATTATGAAGCCGTCCACATAAGACGTAGTAGAAGTAACATACCAGCTTGTCGCCGCCTGTATTCTCTAAGATCCTTCGTAGCATCGGGCCCAACGATTTTCCCCCATCCAGCCAGAGGAACAACTATGGCAGTGGCATTATCTTCTCCACCGAGTTCTTGAGCGAATGCAAGGATACTCTCTGCCGCAGCTTTCGGGTCGCGCGCTCCTCGAGCAAGGTCAACAACCTCTGCATCTGAAAGAATCGATGACACCCCATCAGACACAAGAACAATGTACGCCCAGTCCTTCCCTATATGAGCAACAAGATAAGATCTCTGATGTAATGAATAACAAAGGGCACCACCGTCTAAAAGCTCGGTTTGTACTTGAGGTTCGGGCGTCACACCATACCTCTTGAAACGCAAATCTCCAAGACTGAAAGGAAACGTTCGATGAAATGGTCGAACTTGCTCACGAAGGGGAACAACAGACCATCGGGTATTCGCCAAGGCACCCATCCATCTGCAGGAATATCAGATGATTTAGCGAGAGTATTTAAAGATAGAACATCTCAGCATACCTTGATTCACCAAACGAATCCGTGATCAGGGAAGCACCCATCATGCGCCTGAGCCGAATGGACTCTACATGTGCGTCGGCATGGTGGGTTTCAGTCATCGGAACGACTCGTCCAGCGTCGACCGAGCACAGCAATACGCGTGTATCCCTGGAAAAATAAGCTTCAAGTGACACAACCGCTCGGAAATTCGTACCCGCAATGAGCTACCGTCAGCACCAATTTCTCAGAAGAGAAGAAAGGCATCGCAGGCGCATCGAGACAATGCAGAAGAACAACTGATGCTGTCGCGCCGCATGATTGGGATACTGTATCAGAAGATAAATTTCGGTCCACCTGTCTAGTTCAGCGATTACAGAAGGCGTATAGCTGTTCGACTGGATGACGTGCCTCAAAAAATGCCTCCGTAGCACGAGCCTCTAGATCCAATGCAGGTGTATTTTCTGTGCTGGTAATCCAGGGTGCAAGAGCACCTCCTTGGAATCTCCTGAAGTACCCGCCCAATTCCTTAGCCCAGGCAAAAAGCTCAGGTATTGCAGCTTTATTGACCGACTCAAAGATCCCGTGCAATTCTTGGCGTAAATATTGAGATACTGCTGAGCCTCCATGCCTGCTTTTTTGAGTATATTTGGAGGAGTAGTATAATGAAGGTACCAACCCGTCATAGATGCCGATAAACGTAACTTGTCCCGAGAGCGCATCTCCTACCTTGCTAGGATCCCAATCGATTCCGAGAGCTTTTTTCACGCTGAGACGAAGTTCCTCTGGGTCCAGGGAAAGGGTTGCATAGGCGTAAAAATCTTCTTGGTGGCTAAACAAGTGTCGTAACTATGGGAGCATCGTAGAGCATACAGGCAAGTGAGTGGCGTACCTCCTGTCACCCCGAGAATTGGCAACTCCAATGACTTTGGGTGAACTCAGTGGTAGTCGAATGATACCACCTGTTTGAAAAGTCAAAATAGAATGGATATCCATGGGATCGAGAGTACCTTTTGTAGCAAAACGAACATAATCATGGTATCTTGCAGAATTACGAATGGCTGGAATTGACTTGCGAATATGCAGTAGTCGAAGAGCCATTCACTTGGCAGCCACGGGCAGCATCCCACCCAGCGACGTGGAAAGGGTGCTGGACAAGGTTTAAATCCGGTTGATCCATGCAACCTGAAAATTATGATCTGATCGCAACTTGCGGTTATCGTGTCATTCGTCCACGACCTCTACTGAGCAGATTCGTGTCCGGCTTCAGATCCAGCCATTTTGGTGGACGCATAGTTGATTTTTTCTCGCTTGCTATCGCTGTGTCTTGATTCCTTTCATTTGAGTCACATATCGACAGGACCGACAAGAAACGCACATGACATTTTGCTGTTGACCCTTTCATGTAACATGGGCGGAAACCAGTCCTTACCCAAGATAACTGCGCAAGATCGTGCTATATTAGAGTATGTCTTTGTTCGTTAGATGGTTTAGTCCTCTCATATATCTATAGCCTCAAGTTGCAGCGTGATAAACTACGACAATATCAGAAGAAGGTATTGCTCGTCTAATCCGGCTTTTGCCATGACTTGACCCGTGAAGATACAAGTTATACTTGACAAGGAGCATACAGTTGCTAAGGCTCATCTTGCTGCTGGCCAAAAGGATCGGGCTGTCATCGCACTACGTCGGCGAAAGTATCAACAGGGTTTGCTCCTCAAGACAGATAGTCAATTGGAAAACCTGGAACAATTGGTATGCGAGTTCCCTGTCCCTCTTGAATCAGCACAGATAGTGGCTGTATATAGGTCGCCACGATTGAGTTTTCTTTAGTGGAGGTGTCTGTCCTTCACGGACTCAAACAGGGGAATGAGGTCTTAAAGGAGATTCACAAGGAGCTGAATGTCGAGTTGGTTGAGAAACTGTTGGAAGAGACACACGAAGCCAGGGAATATCAAAGAGTGAGTGCCTTCGCCATTGTTGTTCTACGTGAGAATTGATTCTGCGACAAACAGGAAATTTCAGAAATGCTCTCAAACACCCTGACTCTCGACGAGGAGGAGGCTGTCCAGACAGAGTTACTGGAGCTACAAGCACAGTCTGTCAGTTCAAGATGTTATACCCACTCTTGCAAACTCATCCTTAATTGTAGCTTGACGATCACCAGGGTATTGAATTGCCTTCGGTACCAGCGTCAGGACCGATCAGCGAGACGCCGGAACCCACACTCGCCGAACATCAAACCACAAGAGTTAAGGTGCCTGTGGCGACATGAGCTAGTCCTTTAGAGATAGCCATCACACGTTCATAGTATACGGCTGATATGTGCCTCTTCCATTCTAATAACGAACTACCACCCCGAAAAGTCCCCAAAACCCGTTTTGCGTTTCTTTCTTGGTTCGTCGACTGTTGCACTATGAGTTGTCGTAACCTGTGGCCGCTTGAGATTCAAGTACTTTCCAACATCCCCACTCGCAGCCGCATTAGCACTGTCTGAGCCTACTTTGACACCAAACCAGTTGATTTCGTCCTCTTCTTTCTTTTCGAGGGAGTCGCTTTTGCTTGCTTCTTTTGACTGAGCCTTCTTTGCTAATTTGTTAGCCAGGCGCTTTTTATAATCGTCAAATGGATCCTGGTAACTAATTGGACGATTGACGATTAGTGAGAATGAAGACTCCACAATAAACTCATCTTAGGACTCACATCACAACTTCGGTTATGCGTACGCTTTTGGCTGGGCGCTCGGTTCCTTCTTTAAGTGGAAGTTTTTCCAGAAGGTCCAAAACGCCTTCTCCACCGACGAGTTTGCCAAACACCGTATGCTTCTTGTCAAGATGAGGCGCAGCCTTGAAAGTGATGTAAAATTGGGATCTAGAACAACTCATAAAATAATACAGACGAGGGCAGAAGCAATATTCACCCATTAGTAGCAGAACCTTTATTTGCCATAGCAAGGACACCACGGCTATCATGTTTTGCAGCTCCCTTCAAGTCATGTTCGTCTCTGAAAGGTATTCCCCAGTAGGATTCTCCGCCTGCACCAGTCCCTGTTGGGTCTCCTGTTTGTATCTACAGATCATATCTTAAGTATGTTAAATAACTCTCTTGAAACCATCCCTACCATAAAGCCAGGCACGAGTCGATGGAACAAGCAATTATCATATTTCCCCGCCTTGGCGAGCATAAGAAAGTTATAGCATGTTTTCGGTGCCTAGCTCGATTAAGAAGAGGAACAGTAACGGGTTAGAAGATGAGGCTCACTTTTTCGCAAAAAAGTTCCAAATTCAAACTCCCTCCCCCAAGGCTGGTCACCAAACGAACATACGCGCGATGCTTGCCTATGTTTTTCTCCTTTCCTTTACCCTTGGCATAATTGGATATATCCTCGAACATTAATTCCTCCTGTTAGAACTCGGTCAGAAAAGGCATATGAGATCACGAGTAAGGCAACAGACTTCGTCCCAAAGAAGCCTTGAACTCGCTGTCGACGGGTCCACAGATGTTGAGGTCAGAGAAGCACCTGGGAGTCCACTGGAATATGGAGAAATATTCCCTGAAATGAGCTGTGAGCCATGGCGATGATGCTTTCCGCATTTACATACAAGGTACAGCGGCCTTTGCTTTCGTCGTCCTTATACTTACTGGAACAGTAGGTTGAGGTCCAGCACTTTTAGAGGTACCTTGCTTTGACAATACACCTGCTGGTGATGCTACTGGCACAGAAACGGACACTTGCGGTAGACCATGTGGGTTTTGTAATGTGATCACATCTTGCCTGTCTTGAGTTCAGCTTTCATCCTAATTCAACAGATAATCGTGACCAACTTTTTGAAGGATACGTCGCTGACTAAATCCCTCCCTCCTTTGATGCTCTCTGCGAGGTACACGTTCCCTGTAGTAGCAATTGCTACGATGTGGGAATGCTCGCTGAAAGGCTTGAAAGAGATGGGGTCATGAATCTCTCCAGAAGCTTCTTTACGCGAATAGTGGAGAGTTATGAGTTCTGTAGGTGCGAGGGGTTCTTTGGTAATGGGATGCGTGTTATTATGCTGCCTAGAAGGAGCCGGATTAATTGAGCAAATGAATGATATATGTCTCTCACTTCAACCATGGAATTATGTTGACAAGATCGAAAACGGTACCAGTTCCGTCACTATTTCGCGCACACACGGGATGGGTGAATGGCTGAAAGGAAAGTGCACATGAATCAAAAGGAGTTCTGTTGCCAGGATGTGGAGCTTGTGGCTTGCTGATGGGTGATTCAGTAGAGGGGATTAGAAATTGGGGATTTGACGTACGCCCTGTATCCGGAGGATGCTGAATGAGAACCAAACTGACCTGTGTGCTCTGCGTGGGTGATGTACAACTTATTAGAGTTTCCGTGACCCATGGTTCGAGCTCAAGCTTCAAGTAGCAGTTCGATGTTTTTCGGTGGCGGAGGAATCAGATGTGGCAGTGCAAAAAGTCTTGAATGCTTTCAACTGCGACTCGACGTAAGTCCAACGTTCTCTTGGACGTTCTCGGTTTCTCCCTAATAAACGGAGCTGCACGCAAGGCCCTTTCACTCAGTGCCACTAGGCTCAAGCTTGCGTTTCCATCTTACTCCACAGAGCCAAGCGATTTTCACCAGAGAACAACATCCTTCTTCCCTTCTCTCCGTGGCCTTGACGCCGCCCAGATTGACCTCGTAAAAAAAGGGCACGCTCAACTTCTTTCCGGACGCGACAAAAACGATGCGAGCGAAGTCCTAGAGGCACTGAGCCTTCTTGAAGGACGGAAGCTCCTTCATGTTCTACCACCACCTCAAGTCGAAGTTGGTTTTCAGTATCTTCTGAGAGAGTTATCTGATGGTAAATTAAGCCTCGCCGATACAGAATTGTACACGCGTATTGTTCTGCAGGCTTCCACCAGCTCTATAACTTCTTCGACGGATGCCTTGTGTGCATTCTTGCTTCTGCGTCTTCGGCAAAAGGATTTTACAACTGTCATCGATCTTTATGACAAGTATTTGAAAAGCCAAGGAGGAAAAGATATCTGGGATGTTGATGACATCGAAGATGAGTCCGTCTCACAAGGTGCTGGCTTGGTGTCCGACGAACACGACAGAGGAATGCGAGTCACGCAGGGACGCATGTCCTTACTCCTCGTCACTATCGCGGCACACGCAAGTCAAGACACTTTCGAATCTGCATTGCAGACGTATTCAGAAACAGGAATACGACTTTACCCTCCCAGTATTGACTCATTCCTCGCCGCCAACTTTGCGCACGATCCAGCTTTTGCGGCGAAGCTCAAGGCCTTCATCGCTCGACTAGATCTAGCTCGGATGATCTCTCGGCCCACCGCACTCTCAAAGCATATCATGAATTTGGCGACTAACCATTCAACGGAGCAACTCGAAAAATTGTATGAGTCTGTTGCTGCCGGGCTCTTCGGACCAGACGCCTATATCGCTCCCGAATTGACCAAAAAGACGCCCCAAAAGGTTGTTGCGCTAACCGAAGCCGGTTGGGCGACATTTCTCTCCTGTTTCCTCAGACATCGGCGTCGTGACTTAGCATCCAAGCTATGGCAAGACCAATTGGCGCTCGGACTGACACCTGGAGTCTCATTGTGGACGACTCTTATCGACTCATTGGGTGCCATAAACGAAGTTGACGATGCTATGGCCTCTTGGAACGTGATGAAAGCCGAGGGCGTCCAGCCTGACGCACTGACATATCGAGCGTTGATCGCTGCGTTATTCAAAAGTCGACGACGTACTGAAGCCTGGCAATTCTTCCAGTCTTTCCAAAAGTTATATTGTCAGGGAGCTCATGAGGGACACCTTCTTTCGGTGTACAACACTGTAGTTGATGGCCTTCTATCTTTTAACGACGAGATCGCAGTACAGGACCTTCTCGAGAAGATGGAGAAGCAAGGTCCCAAACCTGACACCATATCTTACAATACTCTTTTGGCCTACTATGGGCGGCGAGGGAATTTCAAGGGCCTTGCTAACATTGTTGGCCGCATGGTAGAACACAAAGTCGTGGGAGACGTTTACACTTTTTCTACCATTCTTTCTGCGTTGCTTCGCGCCGGACGAGATGATGCCCCAGATCTCTTAATCAACATCATGAGAAAGCAGGGAATACAGCCCAACGTTGCGACGTACTCGGCAATAATCAACCATCAACTGCAGGCCCAGACGATAGAGAGTTTTGAGGCCGCTATGCAACTGTTATATCGGATGGAGGATGATGCCGCGGTGCAACCAAATGTGAAGACTTACACCTCCATTCTGGCGGGTCTCAATCGGATCGAAGGGATAAACTCAAGACAGAAGAACGAGTGGCGGAAGGAAATCACATGGCGCATGAAAAAACGTCATATTCGTCTGAACAATGTGACATATAACATTTTAATTAGCTCCTCCTTGAAGCATCCATCGTCGGAGGGACTAGAGCAAGCTCTCTCATACTTTCGGGAAATGCGAGGACGAAAGTTGACAAATGATAAGACCTGGTATATCCTACTCTTGGGACTTCTACGGAGGAAGAATTGGGCATTGGCGGAAGAAATGATTGAGGATATGCTTGCATCTGGTCATCTTCCTTCGGCCGCAGTGGAGCATTTGATAGCCAAAGTTCAACATTTGGATAGAGATAGTATACAAGTCAATTGATATTCAAATACATGCTTTTGCAGCGTCGAGAGCGTCGAAATCTTTCTGGCGTGGATAATAATATTGGTCGCAAAGAATCTCACTATGTGACCTGTCCACTCACCAGTGCCCTTTCGTCCGTGTTTTTCAGCTCCAAAAGAACGTTTTCCCCAAACCGACGCGGAGATAACGTGCATAGGCTGTGATTCTGGATGTAAAAGACCCGTCTACTAATAGGAAAAGATACTGACCCCATTGGCTCCAACGGCGACCCAGGTACTTGCCAAAAAGGGGCAAAATTACGACAGAGACGAGCAAATGCAATTGTTGTACAGTCTCTTCCCACTCTTCCTGCGCGAGCCTATATTCTTCATCCGAGTCATAGGTAGAAAGGTCGTCGATTGAGGCTTCCGACCGTGGTGACATGGGGGTTGCTGTTGGTTGGGAACAGGCCTCACATCACGCGGCAGGCGCACGTTTGGCATTGAAAACAAGTGAACATAAACATTGTGATTAGGGATAAATATTATCGTATTCTTGAAGACCTTTTTTTTTTTTTTTCTTCTCCTTTCCCGCTGGGGCCGAGCCCCATGTCAGGTTCTGTCTAGTACATCTATACGTATTTCTCCTGGCTTTATTTATAGCTGTCTTGACTTGGGCTGGGTGCTTAAGCTCCCCTCCCTTTCTGTGTCTGGCGCCGTGGGCGTCGATACGGGTCCACTCTACCTCCCCCTCCTCCCCTTGCCTTTCTTCTTCGATCGCTTCTCTATCATCGCATCTGTGAGGTCTAGGTCACCGTAGGATCGTTCAAATCGTTTAGTTCCTTTTATGTACTGGAACAGAGCCTTGATTGCGTTTGGGTCGCTGAGCCGAGTTCGGAAAGCGTTTGGTCCCGGTCTCACTGTCTGGTGAAGGCGCCTCCTCAGGGCCGCGTGTGCATCGCAATGCAGCACGAAGTGCTCCACCGTCTCCTCGCTCCTCCCGCAGGCGTTGCATCTCGGAGAGTCTATTTTCTTGAAGCGGAATAAGTACTGGTTGAGCGGGCAATGGCCGGTTCTAAGCTGCGTGTCGACGGGGCAGGCTATCCAGCAGGTCTCTGGTTGGCTTGGCTTTCGGTGCGCTGGGGTCTATTGCTTTGAGTCTCGCGAACCTCGGTGACTGCTTTATCTGTCGTTCCGCTCTCGCCCTCCACCGCTTCTTGTGCTGGGCAAGGATTGCCACCTTTGATGCTGGGAAGTGCTTTCTGAGGAGCGGTATCCCTCTGGTCTCGGTCTCGTCGCCCTGCGCCGCTTTATTGGCTTCTTGATCCGCTCTTTCGTTCCCTGAGATTCCCTCGTGCCCTGGGGTCCACTGTATGCTGAGCGCCAAGCGCCCTTCAATCCTTTTGATCCTTTGGTAGCCTTTAATCACTTCATCGACGATGTAGCGGCCTGTCCCTGGCCCTGGTGCGGCCAGCGCCTTCATTCCCGCCTGGCTGTCAGTCCCAAAAGTCACCTCCCTCACCCCCCTCCTCCTGTTTCCCGTCATCACTTCCCTCCTTAGCAGTTCCATCCCCAGCACCTGCCCCACACACTCCCCTTCGTAGACTGTGTTCTTTTTCCAACCACAGGCACTTCCTCATCACCTTCACCTCTCGAAAGCCCCTATACAGCACCACTGCCGCGCCTATATTTCCCTTGTACCCCGACCCATCTGTGTAAATGCGTATGTCTGCCTCGTTGTTCCTCCCTCATTCTACTGCTTCCTCTTTGCTCCCATCTATGGTGATAGGGATGGGGCACTCCCACTCTGGCAGTTTCCGCGTCATGCCTTTCTCTTCAATGTCTTGCGGGTGCCGTTCCAGTAGCGCCATGATGTGGTGTAAGGGCGCCCTGTGTGACTTGACATCCAATGTTGCTGCCCGCCTGGCTGGTTTGCAGAGAGGATGCGTCTCCAGGACTGTTGTGATTTGTGCAGCTGCACAGACGCATGCCCTCTCTAACCAGACTTCCATTGGAGCCAGTCCTGCGTGCAGGTTGAGCAAGTCATTTGGCATGGTCCTCAAGGCTCCAGCAATCTGTAGTGCTCCCTGTTGCTGTACCCATCCCAACCTCGTCTCTATCTTCCTTACTCCTTTCCAGACCCGTCCCCCAGCTTCCACCCTTGGCCTGAACCACACGTCTGCCGCATACAACATCCCTGGTATCGCCACTGCCTCGTAAATCCTCTGCAAGTTTTCTCCTTTTGATCCTCCATTTGTCCTTGCTAATCTTGCCATTTGTGTCACTGCCGCCATCCCCTTCCCCTGTGCATATTCCCCATGCTCCCTGAATCTCAGCTCTTGGTCTACAATGACACTTAGGAACTTGTGAGTCTTCTCCATTCTGATGTCAGTGCCTTTGATGTTGATGCCAGGTTGCTTGATGGGCCGAAGCTTTCCCTGACCACCAGGAACAGGCTCTCATTGCCTTGTAAACCCCATGCCAACAAACTTCCTGACTTCATAGATGGAGAAATGTTTCTTTGCTCACGTTCCTGCTCCACCCTGTCTAGTCATCATGTCCTCCACCCTCCTCACTGCTTCCTCCAAGCTGTCCCCTTCTGCTGCTACTACTGCATCATCTGCAAACAATGTTGCCAGCTCCCCATTCCTTTATCTTGTTCCCTTAATCTGCCCTGCATTATAGAAGTTATAGCACATTCCTGACATGTTGCAGCCCTGGTTGAGCCCACTGTTTACTGGTATTGTCCCAGATTCAAAGTCATCAAAGGCTATTACAGTCTCCCTTTCCTTAAGTTTCCTCTTGAACCATCTCACCACCTTCTTTGGTACACCTTTCCTCCTCAAGTCATGCACTAGCACCCCTGGGACCATGTTGGGGAAGGCTCTTTTCACATACAAAAACAGTGCCACCACCACTCTCCCTTTCCTTTATGCATTCTTCACAAACAATGTCAGCACATGCAGTGAGTCAGTTGTTGATCTTCCTGGTCATCCTCCAAACTGGTGCATTGGCAGTATGTTTGCTTTCTCTGTTAGGTATGATGTAAGCTTTGTCTTCATGCAGGCTGACAGGACCTTTGCTATTGTGTCCAAGAGTGCTGTAGTTGGCATCTCTATAGTCTTTCCTTTCTGGCTTCCATATCACCACTGTTTTAAAGACTTTTCATGTTGCTGGGTAGAATTCCAAGTTGAAGGTGGCCTAGAAGATGGGGGCCAATGTAAGGGATCAGCGTGTCTTTTGTTTGCTTCAAAACCACATTTGGGATCCCACTGAGGCCTGGGGCCTTGTGTGGCTTCAGCTTGTCTATGGCCACTCATATCTCTTGGTCTGTTACCTGTGTCCACCTGAAGGCTTCTGGTGGGAAGCTGTAGTTGCATGGCACCCCTGTCTCAGCTGGCACCTCATAAAAAAAGGCTTTGTGAAACACTTCTGCTTTTTGCTAGTTCTCTTTGACATCTCTCCATCCTCCTGTTCCCTCACCTTGCCTCTCTCTCAACGTTGGCATCCTCACTTGTCCCCCATCTGTTGGCTCTGCCATCACAAAGTCCTTTGCCCTCCATATTGTCATCTCATCTATTGTCATCTCATCTATTGTCTCTTTCTATGTCTCCCAGTGTGCTTTTTTTGCATTTCTAAATGCTTGTCCATATTTGTTTCTTGCCTTCATGAACCTCTCCTTTGCTGAATGCCCCTCTATTTGTGCCACCCTAACAGCCTCCCTCCCAAGTCTCCTTGCCTCTGCCCTTTTATGTGTTGGCTTCACTGTCCACCATCTCTTCTCATACGCCATCCCTTTTCTCTCTGGTACCATTGCCTCCACTGTCTCCTTTAGCACTGTCATCACCATTTCCAGCCTCCTCTCCACCTCTTCCTTTGTCTCAATTTCATCCATCGCCACTCCCTCTAGCTTCCTTCCCAACTTGATATCAAACTCATCCCACTTAATGTTCTTGAAGTTCTGGCCTTTATCTTCCCTCGCTGCCTCTGTCTTTGCATAAAGGGTTGTTGTGATTGGAAAGTGATCAGTCCCTGCTTGCTGGTGACTTTGCTTTGCCTTGCACTAAATGATATCCTGTCTTAACTGGTTAGAAACAAACATATTGTCAGGTCTAGTGAGGTTTTTAGTTTGCTTAGCTTCCAGCATCAGTGTTCCTTGTGCCAGTGCCATTGCCATGCCATGTCTTGCTACTATGCTTATCAGCACTTCAGCTGCTACTATGTTGGCTCTTGTGAACAGGTGCTTATTGCACTCATCGTCACACATGAGGTGGTGTCTGTTGAATTTGCTTAAGCTATATGTCCTGCCAGTTAGACCATCTCAGCCTCTGTTCCTCATTGCTGCTTGGGTAATTGTCCAGTGCACAGATGCTCTGTGAGTGCGCACAATCATTGTACACGTTGAAGATCCATATGATTTTATCTCTTTATTCACACTGCCACTATGTCTATGCTCTCCACATTCAGTTGGATCCAGGCATTTGTCACTAGGTTCCTGTTCATTAGTATCAGCACTCTGGATCTACTGGGGTTTCTCTCATTGTGTCCTTTTGGGTATAAAGGTCTCCATTTCTGTGTAGCCCTGGATTGTTGAAGACCTTGTAAGCCTTTGTTGTGAGTACACAATCATAGCACTAGAACATTGGCTAGCTTTCTTATCTAATACTTGAGCATCATTGGTTTTGTAGTCAATCTAGCCCAATCTCCAGTAGGTGGAAAGTGTGCTACTGTCTGCTACTATACCATTGGAGGAAACAAAACAAGATTCCAGATGACTTTACCAAGGTTGATCTTTGAAATTGTTTTAATCTTTGACAGTGCCATTTCCTATACACCTCTGAGAAAACAGATATTCACTATGATCCTAAATCCAATGAATATAGAAAGGTTTATATTATTAAATGACAAAGTCAAAGACACACTGGGTGAAGGTAACAGTGTTCTTTGGCAACAGTGTAAAAACATGGTAAAATGATCCAATTAATTCTAGAATGGCATCTTTCTAAGAAGGAAGAAAAGACACTATTTTGCTGGTGTGACAATCATGTGACTCTGAGAACCTTCTGGTCATTAATGATTTGGGCAATGTGATAGGGATTGCCTGGGGTTAATTCAAGGTCAATCAAAGCATGGCCACCCTTTTCAACCTGTCACACATGGCCACTCTCATTCTCACTGTCTCTTTGTCCCCAGACATTTACATTTACACTATTTAACTGCAAGCACAGCTCCATGGACTCTCGTTGTCTCACACTGCACTCACAGGTAAGCCTCTATTCTTAATGATTTACATTACTCAGTTTGTCTCACACTACGCTTGCAGCACCAGTAGCTTAGACATCCTATGTCACATGTTGTTGTTTGATCTTGAATAGACCACAGTCTAGTCTATCTCTGGTGCATGAGTAACACCTTACTGCCCAGAGCTTTAGATAGCTGCTTCACTAGCTCTTTAGCACACACCATGACTTTTTTCCCAGCATCAGCTGAAAGCACAGCTCTCATAGCCAAGGAAGTTGCCTGAAATTCAAAACTCTCATGCTCAGCTCCAGGCTCTAATAATCCAGCTCATCACTAAAGTCAATGCACAGCCTGAACCTACATCACTACTACAGTTTCTGCAAGATCAGGGCAAACTCCCAGAACATTTGTGTCTCCAATCGCCATGGTGGTCTGCTATCTTTGCATATTACTCAGTGTTCTTCAACCATTGATGTGCAGAGATGGTGGCAGGTGACTATTCTCAATGGGTATGACAGGACAGCAACCTGCTCTCTAAGCACATCTATGCTCACAGAAAGCTGACACTATCTAAGCCATCTAAGTCTAACTCTGCCCCTCACACAGCACCCAATCCTGGTGATCCATGCTAGAAGTTTAATGAGGAAAAATGCCCATCAAACCCCTGCTCTTGGAGCCGCCCCCACACCTGCCTAACTTGTGGCAAGTCAGATCATGGCAAAACCCAGCATAAAGACTAGGTGCTGCGCAGGGTGAGTCATCGCCCTTCTGCCTTATTAGCTTGCCCTAGCCCCCTTTCAGGCTCCAGCACCTTGTCTTCCGCTTCTTCATATCTAATGCCTCTTGTTGACTTCTTACCCATTCTCCCATTGCGTCCCAACTCAGATCCTCATACAAATGCCCCTCTCCCAGGCATTTCCTTATCACCTCAAGTGAAGTCATCATTGAATGAGAATACATGGCTCCATTACTTAGATGAATACCCAGATCGCCACTTTGTAACTACCATATCTCAAATAATATGTACTAGCACCAACATTGGCTTTTCTGGCGATTGATCTCTAAGTCAACACTGTATCAACCTCAAATCTGCAACCTCTGACCCTAGGGTCATTGAAACACTCTCCACTGATATTGTTGCACAAGTTGCTAATGGGCAAACATGTGGACCATTTGATTTGCTACCATTTAGCAACTTCTGTGCATCACCCATTGGGGCCATGTCACATAAGCATTTGTCCAAAATATGCTGCATTCATCACCTCTTGTGGCTAGAAGAGGCTTCAGTCAATGACAGAATTCCTGACAAGGAGGCCACTTTAGAGTATGACATGATCAAACATGCCATTCACGACCTCATTGCATTGAGGCCAGGCTCTTTGATGCTTAAGCTCAATCTCAAGCTCACCTTCCATCACATACCAGTCTGGCATGAGGACTGGCCCCTCTTAGAGTTTGAATGACAAGGCAAACTCTATCATGACATAGTTCTCGCATTTGGAGCTTGCTCAACACCTTATATTTTCAATCTTTTTGCCAAAGCGTTGCACTGGAGAATTCAGTGCAACATCCCAGCAAGGGCTTGCCACTATCTTGATGATTTTCTTGCAATCTTCTCATGCTCTACTCCTACAGCACTTGTCAACAACTCCCTCTCATAGGCACTCAAGGTCAGGGCACAGCTGGGCTTCACTTTCCAGCCATCCAAGATTGTAGGTCCAGGCACAACAATTGAATTCTTAGGACTTGAACTTGACTCTATAGCTATGGAGGCATGCCTTTCACCTGAGAAACTCAATTACTTCTGGGAAATCACAGCTGCATAGGCCACATGCCACAGTACCTCTTGTTGTGAGCTTGATAAGCTGATTGGGTTCCTGCAGTTTGCATCGCAAGTCATTCCTATGGCACATACATTCATCCGGGCTCTGTATGACTTTGCCACAACCTTACCCATCTCCCTTTGCCCGGCAACACATCCTCAAAGCAGCTTGCCTTGACCTTGCATGGTGGCACAACATTGCACCAATCTGGAATGATGTACAGTTCATTTCCCCATTGCGGGACAGAATCAATATCTACATAGATACCAGTGGCTCAAAAGGCCTTGGTGGCCACTTTGACAGAAAATAGTTTGTGGCCTGCTGCCCTTGTCAATTACATCATGAGCATATTCAGGTCAAAGAGATGTTTGCAGTGGTCTATGCAATATTATGCTGGAAGGAAAGCTTCAAGGGCTGTCACATCATTTTTCATGTTGATAACAAGGCTGTCTTCAATGCAATATGGAACTTGTCAATTTGGTCTGCAGCAACAATGAAATTTATTTGCCACCTAGTCATGTTAGCCTGCCATCTTCAATTTTCTTTTTCTTCTGAGTGGCTTTCATTCTCTGAGAATTGCATTGCTGACACTGCTTCCCATTTTTCTTCTTCATGCATGTTCCAAATTGCCCCTTGGCTCAACCAGAAACCAAGCTCAAAGCTCCTCCAGCTTGGTGGTACCAACAGAACAAAAACCACTCCCAGGCCATCACATTTTACCTTTGGCATAGGCTCATAGCCAACACACATCAAACCTACTCAACTGGCCAACAACAGTTCATCCTCTATGTACAGCTCAACAACTTACATATACAACAAGGATAGCTCTATCTTGCCTACATCTAAACTAGCCATCCTGTCATGGGTCGCAAGCCTCGGCAGCTGAGTTCAACACAAAATAGTCAAGGCCTACCTGGCAGCAGTGCACTCTCTCCACATACACTAACCTCTTGTTCTCAGCAGTCAAGTCCCCTCTAGTGCAACGGCTAGTCTGTGGTATCAAACACTACTATGGCAAATGTGACCAATGCCTAGTCCAGCCTATTACACTCCTTCTCCTCACAGCCCTCATTGCACAGCTCAATTCAGGTAGCACTCTAGGTCACACCATCATTTGTGCTGCATGCTGCCTTACTTACTCAGGCCTGCTCTACAGTGGCAAATTCACAGTTGGCAAGGGCAGCAAATTTAATGCCAGCCTCAATCTCACATGCAACTTCATTCAATTCCTGCCAGATTTCAACAACACCATGCATGCTCAAATCTCCCTTCCAGCTTCAAAGACTAATCCCTTCAGAAAAGAGGGTCACAATCTTCATTGCTACTACAACTGGCTGCCCAACATGCCCCATTGCAGCACTCAAGGCATTATTTTTGAAGGTCTCCTGCAAAGGTCACAAGCCTCTCTTTTAACAGCCTGATGGAAAGGTTCTCTTTTACCCTTTCTTCATTAATGCCATCCACAAAGCACTCTTGAGAGCTGGTATCAGCCCTCGTCTCTATGCAGGACACAGTTTCAGGTGCAGCGCTACATCAGCCGCCATTTCAGCTGGCTACTCCAACTATGAAATATAGCTGCTAGGGTGCTGGCGCAGCGATTCTTATAAACTATACATAGAAAGTGACCTGGCAAGGATCCTTCAACTCTCCTCTCTCCTCCATATGGCCTCTACTCACCTCATCCCTTTTGAACCTTCGGCTCTGCAGGACTACACTGCTATGGCTTGAGCTTCAGCACTCCCCTCTCTCTCAGGAAAGGGATTCAATGCTTGAGAACTCTTCAGGACTCAAGAAATCACATTTCTTTCCTGCAGCGCATGGCTTTTCTGACAAAGCTTTTCATCCACTCAACTCTCAGCCTGGTTCTTCATTTCTCTCTTTTTCCTTCTTGCAACCAACAGCTCTGAATTAATGGTCATATTCAGAGAGTGTAAGGGGACAATCTACAAGACCATTCCCTCCTTTCTCCTTTCCTTTTTCCCCTTCCTTTTCTCTTCTTCTCCTCTTTAGATATTCTCTGTATATATTGTGTCTGCATTTCTGATCACCTAACATTGTTTTCAAGGTCATCTGATCTCTTTCTGGTCATCTGACCCTTTTCTGACCACCTGACTTGCCAGAGTCACCTGATGGACATTACCAATCCATTCTCTGGCAATGTCCGAGTTTTTCATCTTTTATTCCCACACTCTTTTTTCAGTGGCTTATGTGTACTATACAGTTGATTCCCATGCTTCTGGGGCCCCAGAAGCATCCACATCCTGGCATAGGGACTCCTTAGACTTATTCTCTTTGGATATCCATTTGCCAGGTGATTAGCTAGCCCTGTACACTGTAGCCACTTGCTAATACAACTTTGGATATCCCTCTGCCAGTTGTGTGAGTTCCACAGCTCTCTGAGGTTGCTCTTACAGCAGAATAAGTCTCTCCTAACTGGTCTAGGTTCACCCAAGCAGTTGTGCTCCTCTGTCAGCTTCCTTTCTGCCTCCAGGGCCCCACTCCTGCCTGTTAGCTTCTCCACCAGTCCTCTCTTTGTCCCTCCTCTATCATGCCTGCTACCTCAGCCTCAGACCTCCCTCCTGCCCTAGGCACCTCTGCCCCAGCTCAGGACAATGCCTATGCTTGGTTACAGGCTGTAGAACAGGGCCTCTCCACCTCCAACACTATCCAACTTGCTCTCTTTTAGCAGCTTTCTACTATGTAGGCCCAGCTTGAAGAACTCATCTCCTCTATGCACTCCACTTCCTTAAAGGTCACCCCCAGCCCCTCGGCTCTCTCCTATGCCCCCTCATTGCCAACTCCAGATCATTCTACCTCTGGAGTCCTCCCAGCAGCAGCCATCACCTGTAAGGGGACAACCCCTAGAGACCATCCTTTCCTTTTTCTATTCTTTTTCCCCTTCCTTTTCCCTTCTGTTTCCCTCTAGATATTATCTGTACATATTGTGTCCACATTTCTGATCACCTGACCTTGCTCTCAAGGTCATCTGATCCCTTCCGGTCATCTGACTTCTCCAGACCACCTGACATTGCCAGAGTCACCTGATGGTCATTACCAATACATTTTCTGGCAATGTCTGAGTGTTTATCTTTTTATTCCCACAGTATTTTTCTAGTGGCTTCTGTGTATTATATAGTTAATTCCCACGCTTCTGGGGCCCCAGAAGCGTCCACAGCCTGGCATAGGGATTCCTCAGACTTATTCTCTTTGGATATCCCTCTGCCAGGTGAGTAGCTAGCTCCTATACACTGTAGCCACTTGCTAATACATCTTTGGATATCCCTCTGCCAGCTGTGTGACTTCCACAGCTCTCTGAGGTTGCCCTTACAGCAGAATAAGTCTCTCCTGACTGATCTGGGATTACCCACTCAGCTGTGCTTCCCTGTCTGCCTCTGCTTTGCTTCCAGGACTTCACAACTGCCTGCTACATCCCCCATCTGTCTCCCTTTGGTCCCTGCCCTGCTATCCACCCTTGCCTCAGGCCCTCCTCCTGCTCCAGACACTTCAACTCCCACTCAGGATGACGCCTATGCTCGGTTAGACGCTGTAGAACAGGGCCTTCTCACCTCCAACACCACCCAACTTGCTCTCAGCCAGCAGCTTTCTGTTGTCCAGGCCCAGCTTCAAGAACTGCTTTCAGCTATGCACTTGACGTCTGTAGGGGTCTCCCAAGACCCCTCCTCTCTCCCTCACACCTCCCCCTTGCCTGTTTCAGACTCTCCTGCATCTGAGCACCTTCCTGCAGCGGCCGCCACCCCGCTGCGCCTCCCTACGCCGACAATTGTGCGCAAAACGTCGTCGGCTATTAAGGCAGCTCCTCCCTCCTCCTTTGATGGTAATTGGGCCCAGGGCCACCAGTTCCTGACAGCATGCAAGCTGTACATCAGTCTGAATGCCTCTTCTTTCACCGACTCTGCTCAGACGATCAAATGGGCGCTGTTGTATATGAATGCAGGTAGAGCAGCTGATTTAGCGCAGGAGATCTTGGAGGATGACACGCACATGTTCCCTGACTGGGCTGCATTTGAGTCTTGGTTTCTCACTGAGTTCATGCACCCTGATGAAGCCCAGCGTGCAGCCCTCACGCTGGAAGGGACCTCCTACTACCAGCAGGGACAGACACTGGATGCATATGTTGACGGGTTCAAGCTACTGGTCCGGTGCTCAGGTTTCCCTAGGTCCTCGCAGCTAGTTCTCTGCTTCCGCCGGGGACTAGACTCCCTGATCCATCAACGGATCGATGGTATGGTGGAAGGACGTCCCTGGGATGATGACATTGATGGTTGGATTGTAGCTGTGTGCCTCATTGACCAGAACGCTCATGCAGACCGCCAATTTGAGTCATTCCACCCTTCTCGACCTTGTCAGCCAGCTCCTCCCACCACATCCATTGTCTGTTGGGCCCCTGCTCCCCTACCAGCTCCTCCTAGTGCCCCACCAGCGCGCGCCTCTGCATTCAGCGCCCCAGCAGCTGCTCCACCTGCTAAGATCTCCATGGGAATTCCTATGGACATCGACACTGGCCAGAAGAAAGGAAGCATCCCTCCTTCAGTATGCCGCTGCTGTGGACAGTCTGGTCATTGGGCTCGCAGCTGCCCTCAAGGGTTGGACGTCCGTTGCTTGTCTGCGGATGAGCGCGATGCTCTCATCATGGAGCTCCTTGCTGCAAAGGATGCGTCAGGAGTTCGCTCCCCCGAACAATCTAAGCCGGCGCCAGTCGAGGAGGAGGTGGTAGAGGATTTTTAGTACTGCAGTGGATGGACCGTACACCTCCACTGCCTAGCTCCAATCAATTTGCATGCCTGTCCATAGAATCAGAGAATACAACTCTCACTTGTGATCCCTCTGCATGCAAATTAATTGAAGCTCCTTCAGACGTACTACCCTCTCTTCTCCCTCCTTCCTCTGAACCTCCGCCCCACGTGCACATTCCCCCTTGGGAGCGTCATCTTCCCCGCCGCTACACAGTAGCCTCCACTCCATCCACCACCTCCCTATCCCTTGACATTGAACTGGAGACCACTGACACCCAGCAAGTACAGCGGGTCCATGCGCTTCTGGACAGCGGCGCCACTAGCCTCTTCATGGATGCTGCCTTTGTTGAGCGGCACAGGCTGACGACGTGACCGCTTGTACGACCCATCCCTGTATACAACATTGATGGTACTCTCAACAAAGCTGGCTCCATCCGATGTGTAACTAAGTGCATCCTTCACTACCGTAATCACACAGAAAGAGCAGTGTTTGTGGTCACCAGCCTTGGGAAGCAGGAGGTCATCCTTGGATACACCTGGCTACGTTTGCACAATCTGGAGATTGACTGGTCTACCGGGGAGGTCAAGATGAGTCAATGTTCACGCCACTGCTCAGCCTGTGCTGATGAAGCATGGGTAGAGAAGCATGCATGGGTCTGAGAACGAGCTGCTATTCGAGCTTGTTGATGGGGTCCCCTCCCTTGTCCAGATCTAGACCTTTTGGATCCTCCTCCCCTAGCATTCCCTCATAAGGAGGCCCCTCACGAGGATGCACCAGAGTCAGGGGGTGAAACCAAGTTGGAAGACCTGAACAGTGGTGAGTTTCAAGGGACCCCAGAGCCTGACACTGCCGATGAAGTCATTGAGGAAGGTGATCGGATTTGGGCTGCCCTGCCACACCAGCCACCAATCTCAGCGGCAATCCATGCCAGTCAGACTACCTCTCAGCGACTTGCCAAAGCCTTCACCAAGAATGCACAACCCAAGTCTTTCCAGGATGCAGTACCAGACTACCTCCATGACTTTGAGGACGTGTTTTCCAAGACTTCCTTCGACTCCTTTCTAGAGCGCAAGCAGTGAGATCATGCTATTGAGTTGACCCCAGAAGCAGAGCCCTCCAACTGTAAGGTCTATCCACTGGCGCTTAAGGAACAGGATGAATTGGATGCCTTCTTGCAGGAGAATTTGGAGTCTGGTTGAATACGCCCATCCAAGTCCCCCATGGCTTCTCCAGTCTTCTTCATCAAGAAGAAGGATGGCTCCCTCCGCTTGGTGCAAGACTATCGTGTCCTGAACACTCTCACTGTGAAGAATCGCTACCCCCTTCCCCTCATCTCTGAGCTTGTCAACAACCTCCGCGGCGCACGGTACTTCACTAAATTGGACGTCTGCTGGGGCTACAACAACGTGCACATCAAGGAAGGAGATGAGTGGAAGGCTGCTTTCCGAACCAACTGGGGGCTATTTGAACCACTGGTCATGTTCTTTGGCCTCACAAACAGCCCAGCTACCTTCCAGACCATGATGAATGACATCTTCAGAGACCTCATTGCAGAAGGTGTGGTGTGTGTATACCTGGATGATATCCTCATTTTCACAAAGACCCTAGAGGAGCACCGCCATGTCGTACGTCTGGTTCTGGAACGCCTCCGCCAACACCAGCTTTATCTCAAGCCTGAGAAGTGTGAGTTTGAACAGACCCGAGTGGAATATCTTGGACTCATCATCTTGCATGGAACAGCTGAGATGGACCCGGTGAAGGTAGCTGGAGTGGCAGAATGGCCTGTACCTCAGAATAAGAAGGAGGTGCAATCCTTTTTAGAGTTCACCAACTTCTACCGGCAGTTCATTCAGGACTTTTCACATCATGCTTGCCCACTCTTCGATCTGACTTCCAAAGACCAGCCCTGGCAGTGGACGGATGCCCAGCAGACCGCATTTGACACCTTAAAGTGGGCAGTGACCTCACAACCTGTTCTCATCTCACCACACGATAACCTGCTATTTTGAGTGGAGGCAGACAGCTCTGACTTTGCCAGTGGAGCGGTTCTATCCCAACAGTCAAAGGAAGATGCGAAGTGGCACCTAGTGGCCTTCTACTCCAAGGGTCTCAATGCAGTGGAGCACAATTATGAGATTCATGATAAGGAGATGCTGGCTATCATCCAGTGGCGGCATTTCTTAGAAGAGGCCTGGCATGACTTTGAAGTCTGGACTGACCACAAGAACCTCGAGTACTTCCGCACTGCAAAGAAACTCAACCACTGACAGGCCCGCTGGTCCCTCTACCTGGCCAACTTTGACTTCTCCCTTCATCATAGGCCTGGCCAGAGTATGGGCAAGCCAGATGCTCTGTCACGTTGCGCTGACCATGGCACCGGAGCTGGTGACAATGACAACATTGTGTTGCTCAAGCCAGAGTTCTTTGCAGTAAGGGCACTTGAGGGTCTGGTGATCCAGGGCAAGGAAGCGTCCATTCTGGCAGACATCCGGAAGGGCAACCGCAAGGGACTCCAGGAGGATGTAGTAGCCAAGGCAGCAGCAGCGCTCAAAGCAGGTCGACCGACAGGGACTGGCTCTATCCACAGCCAGGAGTGGCAATCAGACCAAGGGATCCTCACCTTTTGGGGGCGTATCTATGTGCCGAACAACCCAGAGTTACGCCAATGGATCGTAGAGCAGCACCATGACTCCAAGGTTGCAGGGCTCCCTGGACGCTGGAAGACTCTGGAGCTGGTATCACGGAACTACTGGTGGCCCCAGATGTCATGGTATATTGGGACCTACACAAGCACCTGTGACATGTGTCTCCGGACCAAGCTCTCCTGCCAAGCACCTATTGGCAAGCTACATCCCCTCCCTATTTTCAATGACCGGTGGAGTGTAGTTTCAGTAGACTTCATCTCTGAGCTCCATGATGAGAGCATCGCGCTCATCCGCAGACAAGCAATGGACATCCAACCCTTGAGGGCAGCTGCGAGCCCAATGACCAGACTGTCCACAGCAGCGGCATACTGAAGGAGGGATGCTTCCTTTCTTCTGGCCAGCATCGATGTCCATAGGAATTCCCATGGAGATCTTAGCAGGTGGAGCAGCTGCTGGGGCGCTGAATGCAGAGGCGTGCGCTGGTGGGGCACTAGGAGGAGCTGGTAGGGGAGTGGGGGCCCAACAGACAATGGATGCGGTGGGAGGAGCTGGCTGACAAGGTCGAGAGGGGTGGAATTACTCAAATTGGTGGTCTGCATGAGCGTTCTGGTCAATGAGGCACACAGCTACAATCCAACCATCAATGTCATCATTCCAGGGACGTCCTTCCACCATACCATCAATCCGTCGATGGATCAGGGAGTCTAGTCCCCGGCGGAAGCGGAGAACTAGCTGTGAGGACCTAGGGAAACCTGAGCACCGGACCAGTAGCTTGAACCCGTCAACATATGCATCCAGTGTCTGTCCCTGCTGGTAGTAGGAGGTCCCTTCCAGCGTGAGGGCTGCGCGCTGGGCTTCATCAGGGAAACCAAGACTCAAATGCAGCCCAGTCAGGGAACATGTGCGTGTCATCCTCCAAGATCTCCTGCGCTAAATCAGCTGCTCTACCTGCATTCATATACGACAGCGCCCATTTGATCGTCTGAGCAGAGTCGGTAAAAGAAGAGGCATTCAGATTGATGTACAGCTTGCATGCTGTCAGGAACTGGTGGCCCTGGGCCTGATTACCATCAAAGGAGGAGGGAGGAGCTGCCTTAATAGCCAACGACGTTTTGCGCACAATTGTCGGCGTAGGGAGGCGCAGCGGGGTGGTGGCCACTGCAGGAAGGTGCTCAGATGCAGGAGAGTCTGAAACTGGCAAGGGGGAGGTGTGAGGGAGAGAGGAGGGGTCCTGGGAGACCCCTACAGACGTCGAGTGCATAGCTGAAAGCAGTTCTTGAAGCTGGGCCTGGACAACAGAAAGTTGCTGGCTGAGAGCAAGTTGGGTGGTGTTGGAGGTGAGAAGGCCCTGTTCTACAGCGTCTAACCGAGCGTAGGCGTCATCCTGAGTGGGAGTTGAAGTGTCTGGAGCAGGAGGAGGGCCTGAGGCAAGGGTGGATAGCAGGGCAGGGACCAAAGGGAGACAGATGGGGGATGTAGCAGGCAGTTGTGGGGTCCTGGAAGCGAAGCAGAGGCAGACAGGGAAGCACAGCTGAGTGGGTAATCCCAGATCAGTCAGGAGAGACTTATTCTGCTGTAAGGGCAACCTCAGAGAGCTGTGGAAGTCACACAGCTGGCAGAGGGATATCCAAAGATGTATTAGCAAGTGGCTACAGTGTACAGGAGCTAGCTACTCACCTGGCAGAGGGATATCCAAAGAGAATAAGTCTGAAGAATTCCTATGCCAGGCTGTGGATGCTTCTGGGGCCCCAGAAGCGTGGGAATTAACTATATAATACACAGAAGCCACTGGAAAAATACTGTGGGAATAACAAGATAAACACTCAGACATTGCCAGAGAATGGATTGGTAATGACCATCAGGTGACTCTGGCAATGTCAGGTGGTCTGGAGAAGTCAGATGACCAGGAAGGGATCAGATGACCTTGAGAGCAAGGTCAGGTGATCAGAAATGCGGACACAATATGTACAGATAGTATCTAGAGAGAAACAGAAGGGAAAAGGAAGGGGAAAAAGAATAGGAAAAGGAAAGGATGGTCTCTAGGGGTTGTCCCCTTACATCTATGGACATTGATGCTGCTCAGAGGAGGGGAGGAGTCCCTGCCTCTGTATGCCACCGATGTGGAAAACTTAGTCACTGGGCCTGCAATTGCCTAGAAGGGCTTAATGTCTGCTACCTGTCCATTGATGAGTGGGATGCACTCATCATGGAGCTCTTGGCAACCACAGATGCAGTGGATGTGCCCTCCCCAGAGGTGGCAGATAGGGTGTCAGAGGCTGAGGAAGAGGATATGCCACAGGATTTTTAGCATCGCAGTGGATGGACCATATGCCTCCACTGCTCAGCTCTAACCATTTTGCATGTCTTTCTGTAGAATCCCCAAATATAACTCCCATTGTTGATTCTTTGGTATGCAGACCTGTTGAGACCTCTGCAGACATACTACCCCCTCTTCCTCCGACACCTGCCAAACCTCCCCCTCCTCTTTGAGCACATATCCCTAGTTGGGAGCAGTGACTTCCACATTGATACATTGTGGCCTCCATTCCATCTGCTGCCTCTCTCTCTCTTGAAGTAGAGCTAGAAACTACTGACATGCAGCATACACAGCATGTCCAGGCTCTGCTGGATAGTGGAGCCACTAGACTCTTCATGCATGCCACATTTGTTGAGCAGCATCAGCTGACCACCTGACCACTGACCCAACCCATTCCTGTATACAACATTGACAGTACTCTCAATGAAGCTGGCTCCATTGAGTGTGTGACAGAGTGCATCCTCTGCTATCACAACCATGCAGAGCAGGCAGTGTTTGCCGTTACCAGTCTTAGAAAGCAGAATGTGATCTTAGGTTACACCTGGCTGCGTCTGCATAATCTGGATATTGACTAGTCTATGGAGGAAGTCAAAATGAGTTGGTGTCCGTGTCAGTGCTCCACATGCGCAGAGGAAGCCAGATTAGAGTGTTGTGCCCGTATCTAGGAGCAAGCTACAGTCCAAGCCTGTCAATGAGGTCCCATGCCCTACTCTGACCTGAACCTGTTGAACCCTCTTCCCTTAGCATTTCCTTGTGAGGAGGCTCCTCACAAGGATGCTCCAGGACTAAGAGGAGACTCCAAATTGGAACAGGCTAGTGGTAGCAACTTGCAGGGAACTCTAGAGCCTGATACTCCAGATGAAGTTGTTGAGGAAGAAAATCGGATCCTGGCAGCCTTACCACTCTAACCACTAGACACTGCTGAGATCCATGCCAGTCAGACCACGTTGCAGCATTTGACAGAGGCCTTCACCCGGAACGTGCAGTCAAAGTCCTTCTGAGATGCTGTACTGGACTACCTCTATGACTTTGAGGATGTATTCTCCAAGACCTCCTTTGACTCCCTCCTGGAGCGCAAGCAGTGGGATCATGCTATTGAGTTAGTACCCAATGCAGAGCCCTCAAACTGCAAGGTCTATCTGCTTGTGCTAAAGGAGCAGGATGAGCTTGATGCCTTTCTCCAGGAGAACCTTGAGTCTAGTAGAATTTGCCCTTTGAAGTCGCCCATGGCCTCTCCCGTCTTCTTCATCAAGAAAAAAGATGGCTCCCTTCAGCTAGTGCAGGATTATTGGGTGTTGAATGCCCTCATCATCAAGAATCGCTACCCCCTCTCCCTTATCTCCAAGCTTGTCAATAATCTCCATGGCGCATGGTATTTGACTAAGTTAGATGTCCACTGAGGCTATAACAACATGTGCATTAAGGAAGGGAGATGAGTGGAAGGCAGCATTCTAGACAAACTAAGGGTTGTTTGAACTGCTGGTCATGTTCTTCGGCCTCACCAATAGCCCTGCTATGTTTCAGACCATAATGAATGACATCTTCTGTGATCTCATTGCAGAGGAAGTGATGTGCATATACCTTGATGACATCCTCATCTTCACCAAGACCCTGGAAGAGCACTGCCACATTGTACAATTGATTCTGGAATGACTTTGCCAACACCAGCTCTACCTCAAACCTGAGAAATGTAAGTTTGAGCAGACCCGAGTGGAATACCTTGGACTCATCATCCTGCATGGAACAGTGAAGATGGACCTAGTGAAGGTAGCTGGAGTGGCAGACTAGCCAGCACCCCAGAACAAGAAGGAGGTTCAATCTTTCCTAGGTTTCACCAACATCTACTAATAGTTCATCCAGGACTTCTCACATCACGCTCACCCTCTCTTCAACCTGACTTCAAATGGCAGTGGACAGATGCTCAACAGACAGTCTTTGAGACCCTGAAATGCACAGTGACCTTTCAACTGGTTCTCATCTCCCCTGATGACAACCTGCCATTCTGTGTGGAGGCAGACAGCTCAGACTTTGCAACTGGAGCTGTCCTCTCCCAACAGTTTAAGGAGGATGGGAAGTGGCACCCCATTGCATTCTAATCCAAGAGTCCTAATGCCATGGAGCATAATTATGAGATTCACGACAAGGAAATGCTGACAATCATCCATTCCTTGGAAGAGTGGCGTCATTTCCTAGAAGGGGTCCGACATCAGTTTGAAGTCTGGACAGATCACAAGAACCTAAAGTACTTCCACACTGCAAAGAAGCTCAACCGATGACAGGCCTGCTGGTCCCTCTATCTGGCCAACTTTGACTTCACAATTCACCACAAGCCAGGTTGGAGTATGGGTAAACCAGATGCATTATCACGCTGGGCAGACCATGGGACTGGAGCAGATAACAATGACAATATTGTCCTACTCAGGCCAGAGCTGTTTGCAATTTGGGCACTCAAGAGTTTAGTGATCCAGGGCAAGGAGGTATTCATCCTGGCAGACATTTGGAAGGGCAATCAAGAGGGGCTCCATGAGGATGTGGTGGCCAGGTCTGCAGGAACACTCAAGGCATGTCAACAGATGGGGACTTGTTCTGTCCACAGCCAGGAGTGGCAGTTAGACTAGGGAATTCTCACCTTCCAGAGACACATTTACATGCCAAATGACTCGGAGCTGAGGCAATGGATCATGGAGCAGCACCATGATTCTAAGGTCGCAGGATATCCTGGACGCTGGAAAACTCTAGAGCTGGTATCGCGTAACTACTGGTGGCCCCAGATGTCATGCTATATTTGGGGTGATTGCCCGGGATTAATTCAAGCAAAGTCCCAGCCACTACTGACCCTTTGCAACTCATCATACTGGCCACGCTCATTGTCTTATGCCCATTGTCTCTTTGTCGTCTCTTTGTCCCTTTGTCCCACCATACGTATTTAGCTGCAGACGCAGCGTAGGTGACCCTCATTGTCTCACATTGCACTCGCAGGTAAGTTCCTCACCTCTCACTAAATACATCGTCTCACACTGCGCTCGCAGTCGCATCTTTAGTTTTAGACACCCTTGAATACGTCGCGCGTCATTTTAGTCCCCCCCCGCCATCCCTGTCTCATATCTTATGATTCTCACTCTACATTACCTACACCCTTGTAACTAAGTAGTCCCTCGTGTTAGCTTGAGCGTTTGGCCTCCCCCCTCTCTTGGGAGGGGGAGCCAGCGCCCGAGAACTCTTCAGGACTCAAGAAATCAGATTTCTTTCCCACAACACACACTTTCCTGACTAAGCTTTCTTCAATCACCTTATTCTTTCACCTCAGTCTTGCATTCTCAATCCTCTCGCATTCAGTCCGCCACATCTCGACAGCCTTGAATTAACATCTAACCCTTTTCTGACCACCTGACTTGCCAGAGTCACCTGATGGACATTACCAATCCATTCTCTGGCAATGTCCGAGTTTTTCATCTTTTATTCCCACACTCTTTTTTCAGTGGCTTATGTGTACTATACAGTTGATTCTCATGCTTCTGGGGCCTCAGAAGTGTCCACATCCTGGCATAGGGACTCCTCAGACTTATTCTCTTTGGATATCCCTCTGCCAGGTGAGTAGCTAGCCCTGTACACTATAGCCACTTGCTAATACAACTTTGGATATCCCTCTGCCAGTTGTGTGAGTTCCACAGCTCTCTGAGATTGCCCTTACAGAGAGCATATATGCACAGAACAGTTGAATCCTACACATAACTTTCAATCTTTTCTTTTGTTTCTGGCTCTATCAATCTGTTCTTGGCTATGGTGACTTGCAGATGCAGTCAGGAATGAAAGGACTCAGTAATTGCAACAATGGATAAGACTCTACAACCAACCATTTTGAGGTCTGCAGTAAGAGGTGAGGTCCAGGAAGGACATGTTATGGTCTCAGGGGAAGTGAGGGAGAAGGTAACCAGTCTCAGGAGTGCACCAATGGGGGACATCCTGTGGAGGCACTTGACAGCCTTAAATTCAGCTATCCTCAACATGCCTTTGCAAGTGAGGGACCATTCACAATTGGCCTCTTGATCAGCCTTGACAATCTGCATCTTGGCTGCAAGGAGGTTCCATTCACTTGAGTATGTAGCAAGATTGCTTAGGAAGCATTTCTCCACCATGTGGGAATATCATTGCTTAGATAGAGATGACTTGCAACCACACTTGTTCATCATAACTGATGACTAGTTAATGGGTATACTAGTGAATTTTGAAGGTGTTGTGTCTAGGGAAGATGAGTTTTGGGCTTTAATGAACCTTTTTGCTTTGAGCTATTAAAAACCAGTAAAGGGCCTCTTGTGGCTATGAAGAGCCTCTTATAGCTATAGAGCCTTTTGTAGCTGTAGGTTTTTCTAGTAGGGCAGGGCCATGAAGTGCCTTGTATAGCCTTGAAGGGCCTTTTATAGCTGTGAAGAGCTTGGCAATCTTATAGGGTCTTTTATAATGGTGGCTGTTTATGACACCTCAGCCTGTGGGCTTCTGCAGCCATGAAAGGCTTGGTGACCTTATAGAGTCTTTGGTGATAGTGACTGTTTATGGCACCTTAAGCTATGGCAGCTAGGGGATGCCTTGGTTAGCAATATAGTCACAGGCTTGTTGCCTTTAAAACATATCCTTTCTTCAGAGTTTTATTTTTTTGCTTGGGCTGACTGAGTATAGGCTTATTTGCACATATACACTCTATCAGAGGTCTATAGCATCTTTAAGAAGAGCCAACACATGTTAAGTTGGGCCTTTCTTTTGTCATGGCCAAACTCAAAGCTACAGCAGCCTTGCCCAAGCTTTGCAAAGTTGGCATCTTTGCAGGAACCTATTAATCAAGAGCCTAGTAGTATACCTCATATGCAGGACCTTCTATCTATTTGGCCTTTCTTGGGCCTCTAGGACTATGTGGTGGATGAATCACTGCTTAAGGTGAGGCAATCCAATGCTAAGCAAAGGCTTCTAGCCCTGAGTCTTCTTTTTAGAAATGAGATTGGTGATTGCAGGGAATCCTTACTAGAAGTGGCTAGACAAACATACTATGAAAGGCCCTCCCAGTGAGATATCTCTTCTTAGCAGTGAACAAAGTTTTTCTCTAGAAGGTGGTCATTGCCTTGAAGTAGGACATGTTGGAGTATATTCTTTTAGGTTATATCACTAACCAAGCCTATCACCAGGCCATGCAGGAGACAATGGCCTTGGACTCAGCTTTAGTGTTAGTAAATGGAAGATTGCACTCTGTTTCCAGATGTTTTGACACCTCAAAGGAGGATAAAATGTTTCTTAACAAGTGAAGTGGTGCTGCCAACAACTTAGTGGAGGAAATGTGTGTTCACCTGCAAATAAAGAATAGCAAGATATTTGTAAGGGGATCTCGGAATGTGGGAGACTCCTCACAAGGCAAGGCTGAACTCAGGGGTCATGGCGAGCGAGGGCAGCAGCGAGTGAATGGTGAAGCTAACAAGCAGCAGCAACAAGGCAAGTGGAACACACAAGAGACAGTGCAAGCAAGAGAGGACGACACTATGGAGCAGACAGTCGGTCAATGGATAGGCCCGAAGACACTGCTATTGATCGATCTGAGGATATGCTATCCTGCAGATCAGCTATATATACTACATTGGTAGCTGTGCTATGACTAATGCTATGTAATAAGCAGGCCCCTGTATGTAAGTGACAATTATCAATCAATACATCAAAAGGAGAATAAAGGTCCAATGACTCATACAAGCCAACTAATGGTGATGGAAGGGAGCAGGGGCCAGGCCCCAGTGGTTGGTCTGTAAACTAGAGAAACGTAATACGTACGACTAAGCCAGAACTAGAATTGGAGACCGTAGAATGCAATCGTCCCCTTACATCACCCCCCCTCAAGGTTCATTGACCCGATGAACAATGTCTACCTTCCATGATAAGGGCAGGAGCGACGAGCAGTTTCACCAGGAGCACCACAAGGGGCACCCCCAGCTTCTCGGCCAGAAGCTGCGGCACAAGAGTCCATCGAGGCATAATGCCCGGTGGCATAGGAGATTATCATAGGTGACCCGTCAGGGGCCAGAGTAGGGGAGGCCGGAATATCAGCTGGTGTTGGCGGCACAACTGACATCATAGTCCGTGGAGTGGGAGGCACAGAGGTCCAGGTAGAGGGGGCAGCAGTGGAGTCGGTGCTACAGTAGCAACAGGCTCTGGTGTCAGATCAAAGTCTGAGAAATCTGGAGAAGATGACCTAGGAGGAGGAGGGGGTCACGGGTGTTGGGTAGGAGGTTTAGGGGTGGACTTTTTGTTGTCCCGGGAAGGGGCCAGCACAGCAACTGCCGGCGCAGCATTGCCTGCACGCTGCTTATGAGGTACGTATACACGCTGCTTAGCGATACGCTTTCCAAAGACCACAAGGGCCTCACCAATCTGCTGATCAGTGCCCCTGATAGTGACAAACCGGCAACCACTGTTCCCAGCTGGACCAACTAAAAAGGTGGCCAGCCGAGAGCCAGAGATGTCATGGGCTTGTTTAAGGCCCTGCCCCTGATGACTGACAACGTGGGCAACAAGAGAGTCGGGAAGCTCAAGTGCGCATTCATAACAAGGAGTCTTTCCATCTGTAGGGGGCAAGTCCTGAGCTTGGGGGATGGCCAGGGAAGCATTAGGGTTAGAGCGCGCTACCCATCGGGGAATACAAGAGGGAGGTGTGGTAGAGGATTTTTTCATCAAGACTGGAGGAGGATGAACAGAAGATGTTGGGGGTGCTGTACTTCGCTTTTCAGCAGTTTGAGCACCTGCAACAATATGCCCAGATTCCAATGCCGCTAGCTTGTGCTCAATGGCAGAGAGAGATAGCTGTAACTGCTGCATAGTAGAATACCAATTGGCAGTCCAGTGCAGCGTAGCCTGTGGATCACTGAGGTTCACCTGGGGCATGGCACTACCAGAAGGCGGGACAGGATTAAATGGAATAGGGGGGTCCAATGATTGAGACGACATAGGAGGAGACCAATGAACTAGCTAGGTGAATCCAAACTAAGTAGGAGATAGTGTGGGGGTTGCGGGCTAAAGAGGCGGGCAACTAGGAGATCGATCAACCTGTAAGAGGATCTCGGAATGTGGGAGACTCCTCACAAGGCAAGGCCGAACTCAGGAGTCGTGGTGAGTGAGGGCAGTGGTGAGCAAACAGTGAAGCTAACAAGCAGCAGCAACAAGGCAAGTGGAACACACAAGAGACAGTGCAAGCAAGAGAGGACGACACTATGGAGCAGACAGTCAGTCAATGGATAGGCCTGAAGACACTGCTATTGATCAATCTGAGGATATGCTATCCTGCAGATCAGCTATATATACTACATTGGTGGCTGTGCTATGACTAATGCTATGTAATAAGTAGGCCCTGATATGTAAGTGACAATTATCAATCAATACATCAAAAGGAGAATAAAGGTCTGATGACTCATACAAGCTGACTAATGGTGATGGAAGGGAGCAGGGGCTGGGCCCCGGCGGTCAGTCCATAAACTAGAGAAACGTAATATGTACGACTAAGCCAGAACTAGAATTGGAGACCGCAGAATGCAATTGTCCTCTTACAATATTAAGAGGACAGACATGTTGCTAAATAGACTGTTTTGAAAAGCAATTTCAGCAGTTGAAACACATGCTGAATGCCAGGCTCTCTGTGATGCTAAACTACAATCACAGACTCAAGGCTCTTTATATCTGACAGTCACACAAATTCTGGATGAATACTTTTCAACAGAATATTTGGCAGGAATGTTTGACTTATAAGCATGATTTACAATTAGTGGAGATGCTTCCTCTCTAGCCAGATATGAATATTTTGTTTGATTTATCAATAAGCGAGTTCTTGTCCAAATCACATGATCTCTACATCATTATGAAGCCAGGATGCAGTTGTATGTCATGTGATTTTCTACGAATTTTTGCTTAGGTAATTGTTGCACACCATGTGAATCTTTCCAAAAAGGCCAAACATTGGGGCAGTTTTTTGAGCCAGTGTATTTGGCTTTTTTGGAAAGATTCATGTGGTGTGCAACAATTACCTAAGCAAAAAAATCAAGGAAAATCATATGACATACAACTGCATCCTGGCTTCATAATGATGTATAAATCATATGATTTGTACAAAAGCTTGCTAATTAATAAATCAAACAAAATATTCAATTATTGGAGCAGTTTTTTTGACCCACTCTAATTCGCTCTAATTTTTATATCTAGTACTTGGTATAGCCTCCATTTGCCTTTGTAACTGCTTCGATCCTTCTAGGCATGCTCTCTATGAGGCTTTGGCATACTTCTGGTAGTATTTCATTCCACTTCTTGACCACTCTCTCACACAACTCATGCACTCCTTTAGAAAGTATCTTATACTCTAAAAGTTTGCACTTAATGTAAACCCAGAAATGTTCAATGGAATTGAGATCAGAAGATTGGGCAGGCCAAGATATCACAATGATGTTTTTATCAGAAAACCAGGTTGTTGCTTGTTAGGAGGTGTGTTTTAGGTTGTTGCCCTGCTGAAAATATTGTTTTTCCTCTTCCATTTTCAACTTTTCAAAGCTTTCCACCACTTCCTCATCCAAATTCTCACAATAGTGTGAAGCATCCATCTTCTTCTGAACTTCTATAAGCTTCTCCACTCTATTCCAACTCATGCAACCCCATACTATGAAATTGTTTCCTTCTTCATGCTTGACAGTTGAGATAGTGATGCAGTCAGATGGTAGTTCTTCTGGAATTTTCCACACATATACCTTTTCATCTAATCCAATCTGATTAATCTTTATCTCATCACTCTACAAGATCTTCTTCCAATCCTTTACAATCATTTTTTCAAAACTTGAGCCAGTTTGTACAATGAGCAGCCTTGAGCATGAGAACTTTCTTCTTTGTTGCTGAGCAAAAAACTGCCTCATTCAATGCATTTCTAATTGTCTGAAGATTAACAAAATTGGAGATAACAGAATTAATAAACTATGTGACTTGAACAGCATTATCTAGCTTTCCAGTAGTAATTTGACAAATAATAGACTGTTTATCACATGCTGTAAGCTTGGAAAGACAACTTCCAGGATGATTTTCTTTGTTGCTCTCAACTTTGCTGATCCTCCCCACAATGCCTTTTCCCAAGCTAATTTTTGCTTGGATTTGACACTGAGAATACTCCTCATTGAGGAGAGAAGCAACCAAAAGAGCAATTGACAGAAAAAATAGGTTGCATGATGATAATAGAGTGTCAAGAAGGTGATTGACTAAAGCTGAACTTGTCAAATTGATACAAACAAGGTTGCATGACATTGTTTATACTTCTCACAAGAGTGTCTCCATCTTCTACTGCTGAAAAGTGTTGAGAAAATATGAAAATTAGAGTGAGTCAAAAAACTGCCTCAATAATTGAATATTTTGTTTGATTTATTAATCAGGGAGTTCTTGTTCAAATCACATTATTTATACATCATTATGAAGCTAGGATTCAGTTGTATGTCATGTAATTTTCCTCAATTTTTTTGCTTGGGTGTCTATTGCACATCATGTAAATCTTTCCAAAAAGGCCAAATGTTTGGGCAGTTTTGTTAGCCAGTGTATGTCTTGTAGTTTCCATGGACTGCTGTTATTTGTCTTTCCTGTATGCTTTCTGTGCCACATTTTCACAGAATTGTTTGTGCTTTCTGAAATATTGCCCAAATAAAGCAACAATTACAGATGTCAAATGATAAAAAATAACACTGTTTAACAAATGATGTGGTATAACTATATCTCATCCTTCCAATATCTTTCCAGTAAACTATACATGGATGTGTCAACTTTCTAGAGCATTGGATTGGTATTAAATTATAAGTGGCTGGCATGGAAGCTTATTTCAGGTCAGAAGAGTGAAGATAAAGATATTAGTTAAGCAAAAATGATAGCAATTAACTTAGCAGTATGCACATTGCTGTCTCCAGGCTACTGAAACTGTCATATTACAGTCCAGTCAGACAATGCAAGCATTGTTGGCACTCTGAAAGCAGGAAAGTCTTAAAATTAGCAAATACAATCTTCCAACACATTATATCAAACTTTCATATAGCATCAATATAGCTAACTATGAAATAAGTTGCCAGCAGCACAGATAACCTAGCAGATGCTCCTTCTAGAAGCATTTTTCTGCCTTGATCTCAATTGTTAGGGAACTCCCTAAGCTTTCATCTTATCTTAGAAGCTAAGTAGCAAAACTTATTTGGTTTGAGGACTGCATGGCTTGAAGAGGCATTGGACATTTTATTGCTTCATAATATACATACTATCATACTCTGCATGGCCAAGGTCCTATAGCTCTATATGCCTTTCTTTTCAGACATCAAAACAAACTTGCTTGAACATCATCAAATTATTTGTCCACTTTGCATTCCACCCACCATAGCTTCATACACTTAATTGGTTCTTTGGTTTTATATGCTCAATCAGTTCCTAATAACATCTGTCTCTTCTATGACATTAAATAATATTCAATCATTGTTGAATAACTTGCTCCTAAACAATTCAATAGATTCTACAATGTTGCCCTTTGTCAAATAGCTTTGCACTTCTACAATTCATGTCAATATTCTATGAATCATTAGAAACTCATTTTCAAAAACTGTTAGAAACCTATTCAAATTCATTATAATCTATGGCAAACAATGTTTTAAATACAGTCAAATATATGTACACTTATAGCAATTGCACATTGAAGCATAGTTGAATACTTATAAACCAAAGCCATCATACATGAACCATTCACAAGAAATTGGCTTAGATTTGACAATGTGTAACTGGCATATTGTTAGAGAAGATAGTTGAATTCTAATGTTTGAATGTCACTAAATTCTGATTGAGGGTTTGAGCCCTCTGTTCAACTTATCTTGTCTGCTACAGTAACATTTCATCAAAATTTAAGAAAAGAGTTGGTGGTTTGTAGCTAACATGTCAAAGGTTAGATTGACAGACAGGCTGACTTAAGCAGATATTGATTGTACAATAGAAGGCTGACCTTGGCCAACATTGACTATATAATAGATGGCTGGTGTAAACTATAGGAAAGGCTGATTATAGATTATAGAAAGCTATAAATTAAACTAGGTTTATGGAATACAATATAACACATAGCTTTACTTCTCAGACATATAACAGTCAGTTTGACAAGACAACACCTTCTAAACAGCAGACAGAAAACCATCCACAGTCATCAGGACAATAGCTTAAACTCATGGAACAGATGTAAAACCTTGCACTAGACATAAGACATCTTCATTGATATATACCTTACTTTGTTATTAGTTTGCTTTTTTATACTGTATGTTTGCATTATACTAGGAATTTATTGGAAGACAAAGCATTTGTTTTCAACACATAGGCTGCATTCACATCAGGTCATTATTTGGCAGTGGTAAAGGAATTCTTGCATTTCTGCCATAGGCACTTTTAGAACACTTTGAATGACATACTACCAGTACTTGAAGATTCACTCTGCCTATTTGCTGCTTCAATAGTAAAAAAGCATGGAGGAGGAACAGTAGCTAGTGTCAGGAGATGCTCCACTCACCTCTAGGCTACTTCCAGAGAATTCCCCCATTTCACTGTACAGTACTGAATGCATTTTTGGATCTCCCTCTACTAGCTGTGTGATTGAGCCATAGCTCCCAGAGGTTGCCCTTACAGCAGAACAAGTCTCTAGCTTTGGTCTGGAAGCCCTCTCTAGCCTGTCTTGAACCTCTTTTCTTGCCTCTAGAGCTCTATCTCCCCTACCAACTTGCTTACTGCCCTGGTGTGCTCTGATGACTCAACTAGTCCTTCCAGTCAACTCTCCAGATGTCTCCAGTCCACAGAACAAAGCCTGAAACCATCTGCTTGCATTAGAAGCTCAGATGCAAGCCATTCAAGACTCCCTCACACATCACACTACAGAATTTGCCGGACTGCATCAAACTACTGACACTATTTCTAGATCTCTTCAGGCAGCTGTGGAACACCTCTCTTCCCAGCACTCCAGCACAGGCATTGCCTGAGACATTCCCCCTGGCACTCTGTTGCAATGTTCAGACCCTCACATTGGCAAAAATTCCTTGCCCTATGCTTCCAGATGCTTATAATGGAAGTTGTGCCATAGACAAACGCTTCTTCCAGTCCTGCATCACCTATATCCAATGTGCCAGCAATGGCTTTGCATCTGATGCTCTTAAGATCACCTGAGTGCTCTTGCATATGAAGACCAAGCACATATCAACCTATGCACTTCAAGTGTTTTGATGCCTGGGTGGCATTAATAGTTTTGCAGATTGGGTGACTTTCAAAGCTGAGTTCCAGGTAGAATTCTTCCTCATCAATCCAGCAAAGACTGCAGCTCTCTCCTTGTGGGACCAGGACCAGTACAGTCAAGGAAAGCATATGCTGAATAAGTACATTGATTCCTTCCAGGCACTTGTTGAGCAAGCTGGATACCTGAACAACTTCCAGCTCTGTCCTGACCTTCTAGGATGGCCTTCACTCTTCTCTCATTGACCAGATCAACAATCTGGCCAAGGATTGACCCAGTGACAAGCATATTGAGTCCTGGTTTAAGGTAGCCCAAGATCAATGGCAGCTCATGGAGCTGAAGCATGAGCTGCAGTGACTGCAGCCCCACCCTCATGGCACTGCTTTGAATGGCCTTCCCCACACTGCCAGCAGCCTACTCAGCTCCCTGCACATTTCCTGTAGCCTTGCCTGCTCCTCCTCTAGCCCAGCCCCTACCTGCAGGTATCCCTATAGAAGTGGATGCCTTGAGGCAGTGCTCTACAACCCTGCTGCTTTGCCATAGTGGGAAGCCTGGCCATTTTGCACACTACTGCCCTCAGAATCTAAAGGTCCAATACCTGTCACCAGCAGAATAGAAGGAGCTCCAACACAGCTGCTAGCCATAAAGGATGCTGCAGGAATGCCTTCACCAGACATGACCATGCCAGAGCTTTTCCCAAAGGATGTGGTGAGTGCCACCATACCTCTCCCAGGACTAGAAGAGAATTTTTAGTAGAGCAACAGATAAGTTGTATGCCTCCACTGTCTGAGGCTAATTGGTTTGCTTGTTTGTTTGTAGAATCTGCCAATACATCCATTTCTGATAGTGATTCCACAACTGAACCTGAAGCTGAAAGTGTCCTCTTCATCATACAAGATACACCTCCATTGTCAGGTCCCACTGATGACGGGGGCTCAGCTACACTGGCAAGTCCTTACTAGACGAGCTCGGGAGGCTAAGTACAGGTCCGGGGCTTTGCGGAAGCTCCGGGTACAGCTACGGGTGGTCCGGGGGAAGTCCGGACGCTCCAGGGTACGAGTAGTGCCGCACGCGAAGTAGAAAGTGCTCCGGGTAAGGGAGCATGGGAGCAGGGGAAATGGGTAAAGAAACGGGGAGAGAGACGGAAGGGAGAAATGAGTCACGGAATGGAACGAGGCACGGAGACGAGAGACGAGAGACGAGAGACGAGACGAGAGAGAGAGAGACAGGAGAATAGATTGAGATTGAGATAGAGACAGAGACAGAGACACGGAAATACAGAGAACTACGGTTAATATCAAGACTACCTGGCTCGTATGCTATCCTATGGTTTATGTACTACCCTTCCGCTAAGTCCCGGGTAGGATTCTAGCCGGGACCGGGACATCTGATTCCTCCGGCTAAGTCCCTGGACTGGCTCCCAGCCCCGGGGTTGTGATAGTGGTCGGGGCGTGCTGGCGCGGGTTACGGCGGGCTTGTGTCGGGCAGGTCGGCGGTCATGCTGCGTGATGGTGGCGCCCCTTGGCGCCACAGAAGCAGGTGGCATTGTGACGTGCCAACAGTTCGTGGGAGGAATGTTGCGGAACGTTATGTGATGGCCGGGATGCCGGGGGTCCGGGTGTGTCCGGTGACAGGGAAGCCTTGGGGTGACGTGTCAGCCGAGATGCCAGGGTTCGGTGATGGCCAGGGATCTGTTCAGAGATGGCCGCGGGTGTTGCCGGTGCAGCGTTGGGAGGTTGTTGGCAGTCCCGGAGGTGCGCCGGGGGTGCAGAGGAGGTGTGTGTCGGGGTTAGGGCAGCGTATGGGGGTCCGGAGATGGCGGGGTCATGACATTACCCCCCCCTTCAGCGTCGAGACCCTTTGAGACGAGGGCTGTGGTGGCAGTGTCGTGGGAATTCAAACTGAAGTTAGTGTTGGTCCAGAAGTCATCGAACATTGGAGTCGAAGTTGCGTGGCGGCCGTCCAGAAGCTGCCTCCGGAGGATAAAAGGGAGGGCTCACCACGGTCAGTCCTCATTCTTCCATGCCTTCCTCCGACTCCTCTATTGCTTCCCCTACTCCCGCGTCTTCCGACGACAACCGTGTCCTGTCCTGGGGGTTGTACGAGGCCCGCTGGGCGGCCTATGACCAAATCCGAGACGAATGCATGGTATCGGCCATGTTCCAGCAACGTAAGTGTGGTATCCCTTCGACATCCCGGGGCTAATCTGGGCCCAGAAGTATCGATGCAGACTCCCAGGGCTGGTCCGTCCCGACAGGCCCCTACCCATCCGGAGGGGGCGGTGCCGGGGCCAGTTCTGGTTCCCTCGGGCATCCCTCCTGGTCAACGGGTTCCGCAGGAGGTCGCGACATTGGATCAAGTAGCGGGAGCGTTGGTCCGGGTCCGAGGTACTCCGACGTTGGCATGGTGCCAGGAGCGCAGTCCGGTGAGTGCCCATCCTAGTCCAGAGGTCCCTAGTTTGAGATTCGGTCCGTAGTGCGCCTACTGTGCTCGCCGCTGGGAGCCGTGTCTGTTCCTACCTCTGGAGGCGGAGTCACGGCGGGACTCGTCCATGTGCGAGGCCTGTCGCGCCTGTCATGAGAGGTGTTCGGTGTCGCAGCTCTGGAAGGTGACGTGTGTGGCGGAGGAGCAGGGCTGGGGAGTGGATTGGGTTTTGGTGCAGATGGCGCTGATCCCCAAGGCCGGGGCAAGGTCTGGGTGCACGCGGGGGTCCCATCAGGGGTCAGGGGGTAGCGGTGTGGGGTCCGGGGTGGTGGTAAAGGTGGGCCTGCTGCGCGGAGCTCAGAGGGTGTCGGGGGTTGGTTCGGGGAAGTGGAGGGCATCCTCCCCAGCGAGTCGACCCCCCAAGCATGTGCAGAGGTCTCCCTCTCCCGAGGCAGGCCCCCCCGGGGCACATCTGTACTCTCCCTGGACAGGCCGGCTTCTGGGCCCGGCATCCCCAGCCACCCGTGAGGTTCCGGCGGCGGAGGCAGCCCTGCATCAGCAAACCGAGGTCCTGATGGGGGAGGTTGCCTGGAGGGACGCGGAGATGCGAGAGGTCCGGGGGGAGCAAGACACGATGCGGCGGGAGTTGGAGGAGGCGCGGGTGGAGTTGCAGCGGGCACAAGGGGAGCGGGACGCGATGAGGCGGGAGCTGGAGACGTCGAGGGCCTTGGTCAACGCGCGGTCCATCGAGGTCCGGGGCCTCCAGGAGCGAGTCCGGCGCTTTGAGAGTGCGACGGGGCGCCCACGGCGGTTCCAGATTTGGGGTCAGGGCAGGTGGTGAGGCTGGAGACGGAGTTGAGGGCCCTCTGGGTGGCAGGGGAGGCGTCCTCTTGGCGCCGGGATTGGTTTTTGGGGGAGGCGGCCACGGGGTGGGGGGAGATCTTA
>QGOB01000639.1:50227-126484 GCA_003313055.1 Termitomyces sp. MG145 | reverse complement strand
CGGGGTGGGTTGGTTAGGAGACCGGGGTGAAGAGAGAAGAGATACGGACGATGGGTAAGGAGACGGAGAAAGAAACGGAAAGGAGAAATGAGTCACGGAACGGAACGAGGCACGGAGACAAGAGACGAGAGACAAGAGATGAGAGATGAGACTGGAGAGAGAGAGAGGCAAGAGAATAGATTGAGATAGAGATAGAGACAGAGACAGAGACAGAGACATGGAAATACGGAGAACTACGGTTAATATCAAGACTACTTGACTCGTATGCTACCCTATGGTTTATGTACCACCCTCCCGCTAAGTCCCGGGTAGGATTCTAGCCGGGAACGAGACATCTGATTCCTCCGGCTAAGTCCCCAGACTGGCTCCCAGCCCCGGGTCGTGATAGTGGTCGGGGCATGCTGGCGCGGGTTACGGCAGGCTTGTGTCGGGCAGGCTGGCGGTCACGGTGTGTGGTGGTGGCGCCCCTCAGCGCCACAGAAGCAGGTGGCATTGTGACGTGCCAGCAGTTTGCAGGAGGAATGTTGCGGAACGTTATGTGATGGCCAGGATGCCGGGGGTCCAGGTGTGTCCGGTGATAGGGAAGCCTTGGGGTGGCGTGTCGGCTGAGATGCCGGGGCTCGGTGATGGCCAGGGATCTGTTCGGAGATGGCCGCGGGTGTTGCCGGTGCAGCATTGGAAGGTTGTTGGCGGTCCCGGAGGTGCGCAAGGGGTGCAGGGGAGGTGTGTGTTGGGGCCGGGGCAGCGTATGGAGGTCTGGAGATGGCGGGGTCGTGACACCACCTGCAGCTCCTCTGACTCCATATTCATCTGGTTGACCAGCTCCCACCTTGCCTCGTCGCACTCCCTCTGGACCTCCTGCAGCTCTGCATCCCTCCGGGAGATCTCCCCCATCAGAGCCTGCGCCCACTGGTGTCCAATGACCTCTGCCGCGGGCACCTCACGAGTCCCCAGGGAAGCAGGGCCCAGGAGCTTCCCCGTATGTGGAGAGTACAGGTGTACCCTGGGGAGACCCGCCTCGGGGGAAGGCAACTGTCATGGGCGCTTGGGGGGTCAACTGGATGGGGAGGACGCCAGCTGCTTACCCGAACCAGCCCCCGATGACTTCTGCACCCCCCGCAGTGGCCCAATCTTCACCACCACCCCGGACCCCACACCACTCCCCCCCAACTCCTGCCGACCTCCCCGCGCATGCCCGGACCTTGGAACCGCCATCATCTGGGCCAGGACCCACTCCCCACCCCACTCCTGCTCCTCCGCCACACAGATCACCCTCCAGAGTTGCAACACGGAGCACCTCTCATGGTGGGCCCGACAAGCCTCACACACAGAGAAGTCGCACCGCGACCTGGCCTCGGGAGGGGCGAACTTGCAGGGTTCCCCCTGACGAGCACAGAGGACGCACTAAAGGAAATCCTGGAATCAGCCCCGGAATCATGCAGAAAAGGAGGGGCCACCTACAGGACCATGCGCCTGGCACCAGGCAAGGGTCGGGGGCCCCCAAGCCCAGGACAACGCCTCTGCCACCTGCTCTGGCGTCGCCACCTCTTGAGGGACCCAGCGACCTGGGGACAGCTCCACAGCACCAGGTGCCAGGCGTGGCACCATTGCCTCCAGGCAGGGTGGGGCCTGCGATGGACCTGCCCCTGGAGTTTGCATCGACGGGCCCGCCCCCGGAGTTTGCATCGACACCTCTGTGCCTGGGTTAGTACTGGACACAGAAGGTGTGCCCCCCACTCACATTGACAAAGCATTGCTGACAATGCACGCACATCCCGGCGTCGGTCAAAAGCTGCCTGACATGCCTTGTATAGTTCCCAGGACGCCACATGATTGTCATCAGAGGACGGGGGAGTAGGGGGACCAAAGGAGGAACTAGGCAAAGACATAGTAGGACACAGAATCAACCATGCACGGCCCCCATCTCAAAGGGTCTCGATGCTGAAGGGGGGTAATGTCATGACCCCAGACTCCCACATGCTGCCCCAGCCCCAACACACACCTCCCCCACATCCCTTGCGCACCTCCAGGGCCGCCAACAACCTCCCAATGCTGCACCGGCAACACCTGCGGCCATCTCCGAACGGATCCCTGGCCATCACCAAACCACGGCATCTTGGCCAACATGTCACCCCAAGGCTTCTCTGTCATCGGACGCATCCAGACCCCCGGCATCCTGGCCATTACATAACGTTCCGCAACATTCCTCCTGTGAACTGTTGGCATGTCACAATGCCACCTGCTTCTGTGGCGCCGGGGGGCACCACCACCATGCACCATGACTGCCAACCCACCCAACACAAGCCCGCCGTAACCCGTGCCAGCACACCCCAACCACTATCACGACCCCAGGGCTGGGAGCCAGTCCCAGGACTTAGCCGGAGGAATCAGATGCCTCGGTCCCAGCTACAATCCTACCCGGGACTTAGCGGAAGGGTAGTACATAAACCATTGGATAGCATATGAGTCGAGTAGTCTTGATATTAACTGTAGTTCTCCGTATTTCCATGTCTCTGTCTCTGTCTCTATCTCAATCTCAATCTATTCTCTTGTCTCTCTCTCTCTCCCTCTTGTCTCTCTCTCTCTCCCTCTCATCTCGTCTCTCGTCTCTCATCTCTCATCTCTCGTCTCTTGTTTCCGTGCCTTGTTTCCGTTCCATGACTCATCTCTCCATTCTGTTTCTCTTCTCCATTTCCTTACCTACTGTTCCATATCTCCTTCCCTCTCCGTCCTGATCTCCTAACCAAACCATCCCCCACCCACTCCGTAGAACCTACCCCCATCCCTGATCCGTATCATCCCCCCTTGCTACTTGCCCCTCCCTTTGTTACGTCCCTACCCTACTCCCTGCCCTTGTGCTCCCCTACCTGGAGCACTTTCGACTTCATGCGCATCACTACTCGTACCCCAGAGCATCCGGACTTCACCCTGGACCACTCATAGCTGTACCTGGAGCTTCCACGAAGCCCCGTCCCTGTACTTAGCCTCCCGAGCTTGCCTAGTAAGGACTCACCAGTGTAGCTGAGCCCCTGTTGTCAGTGGGACCTGACAGAGGTAGGCCCCAATACCCTTCATGCCTTCTATGGGGGTCCCACCTTTGCCCTAGCCCTGAGCTCCACACTACTGCCTCCAGACTCCTGGCAAGCCTCCCATGCATGCCCAGGTTTTGTTCTGGTCTCCTCCACCACCCGAGACCTTGGAGTTGCTGCCATCTGCACCAGGACCCACCCCATGTCCCATCCCTGCTCCTCTACAATGCAAGTGGCCTGCCAGAGTTGTAACACCAAGCAACTCTTGTGGCGGGCCCAACAGGCCTCACATACTAAAGAATCCCACTGCAATCCCACCTCCAGAGCTATGAACTTGCAAGGCTCCCCCTGGCAAGCACAGAAAACCCACTAGGGTACCCTAGAATCAGCGGACTATGCGCCTGGCACTATGCGAGAGTTAGGAGGCCCTGTACCCGGGCCAATGCCTCTGTGATCTGCCCTGCCATTGCAGCCTCTTGGGGTACTTGATGCCCAAAAGGGCAACCAGAGCAACAGGAAGGGTCAACTGTGAGGGACCGGCCCCGGGAGTCTGCAAGTCAACCTCTAGAACCCACATCAGCATGAGCTATGCAACTGCAAAGGATATCACTCATGCTAGCAGACCATCACAGACAATTTGCACGCAGTCTGGCAACAATCATACACTGCCTGTCATGCCTTGTAACATTCCTAAGCCTGGACACAATTGTTGCCAGAGGGAGGGGGAGTAGGAGAACCAGAGGAGGGATTGGGTGAAGACATGGAAGGACGGAGAACTAATTGCAGTGAGCCCTCCTTTTTATCCCTCCAGAGCACCCTCTGGATGGCTGCCATATGACTTTGACTTCAATTCCAAGGACTTCTATGCCAACACTAACTTCAGATTTGAATTCCCACAGCACTGCCACTACAGCCCCCATCTTCAAGGGTCTTGATGCTGAAGGGGGGTAATGTCACAAGTCCACCAATTCTGGACCCTCATATGCTGCTCTGACCCCAGCACACACCTCCCCCACACCTCCCATACATCTCTGGGGCCACCAACAACCTCACAATGCTGCATCAGCAACACCTGCAGTCATCTCCAGACAGACCCCTGGGCATCACCAAACTCCAGCATCTTGGCTGACACATCACCCTAAGGCTTCCCTGTCATCAGATACATCCAAACCCCCAGCATCCCAGCCATCACATAACATTCCTTTCCTCCCACAAACTGTTGGCATGTCATCAGGCCATCTGCTTCTGTAGTGTCAACAGGCACCACTACCATGCACCACGACTGCTGACCTGCCCTATGCAAGGCAGCTGCAGCCTGTGCCAGCATGCCCCAACAACTGCCATGACTCCAGGGCTGAAAGCCTGTCCTAGGACTTAGCCAGAGAATAATCAGATGCTATGGTTCTGAGCTGGAACCCTGCTCCGAGACTTAGCAAAAGGGTAATATATAAACCATAGGATAGCATACAAGTCAGGTAGTCTTGATATTCACCATAGTTCACCATAGTCTCTGTTTCTGTTCTGGTCTAGTTTTGTATCTCCATCTCTCTCTCATCTCGTCTCTCTTATCTCATCTCTGTGCCTCATACTTCCATTCTATGACTTGTCTTTCTGTTCCGTATCTCTCCTCTATCTCTTTATTTCCTCTCCTGTATCTTTTCCTCTCTATCTCTATCTCCTGTTCCATATCTCTTATCATCTCCCAGTTTCCTGATCAATCTATCTCCTATCTGTTCCGTACCTATTCCTAACAACTTCTGAACCTATTTCCATCCCCCAATCAATACTATCTCCCTGTTCCCTGTTCACCCCTCCACTAAAAGCCCCAATCCCCTGAACTTGTGCTCCTCAACCCAGAGCACTCTTGACCTCACACATGTCACTACTTGTACCCTGGAGCATCTGGACTTCATCCTGGGCCACTTGTAGTTGCACCGAAGCTTCCAATAAGCCCTGAACCTGCACTTGGCCTCCCAAGCTCACCTAATAAGGACTTGGTAGCTAAGCCCCCATCATCAGTGGGACCTGACAGTACCATGGTATGACTGGTTTTGCTGCAGAAGTGGCAGCTGTCATTAGGAGGTCAAGAGGCATGGGACTGAGAACTGTTCCCAACAGCCAATGCAGCCATTTTTTCCTCCATACATGCCAAGGCATTAATGATAGCAGCAGTGGCAATGTTGAGAGATTCCTTTTTGATGATAGTAGTTGGTATGAGGGCAGCAGTGTTAATGGTGGAAGTTTTAGTGTTAGCAGTCATCAGCTTTTTTGAGGTTGTGGCAGTGTCAATACTCTTCAGAACCCATTTGGCAGCTTTAAAGACTTGGTCTACCTCATAGTAATCCTCTGGGTGATGATCAAGAAGGGTGATTTCTAAATGGCAGATGAATTTGGACTATAACAAAGTTGGTATACCTTGCTGAAATAAATAACATTCCTCATTTTGGTAAATCTTGCCTTTAGCCAGGAGCCAATGCACCAGGTGCTGGAAGTCTCTATAGTAGTTTGAGAAGTGTCCAAGGAGTAGTGATACTAGCAGAGAAGGTCTGGTTAACGAGTCATTTGAGGTCCAGTGGTAGTGGTGCTTTGAGGAAGTTGTCAATGTGATGGCCTGGGAAATTCTCTAAGAGTTCATTAATATTGAGAAGTTCCCTAGCAGTAGTGAGTTCCTTTTCAAGGTTATGAGGTAGAGTCATTAGAGGGGTTAATGGTGACAAAGAGTAGATATCAAAAGGGATAACTGGGAGTGAAGGTTTGGTAATGAGACATAAGTGGTTTTTAGTCTGAAGGTGAGTTTCCAGTGGAATTTTACTATAGAACCCCTTGCAGTGGGCTCCAAAATGATGCACTGACTTGCTGCCTAGCTGCTGTGCAGGGAACAACCAACAAAACCAGCCAGATAGGGGTAGCTAGCAAGTAGTAGCATTATGTGTGTATGTGTGAGGAGTCAAGCAAAGTCCCAGAAATCTAGTAAAAACCAGTAAGAGACAGTAAGCATAGTGGTTGCATGTGATAGCACATGTTGGGGGCCGCTATTGAATAGGAAAATTGTAAGTAATACAAGAAAATTGTAAGTAGATCAAAAAGGAAAATTGTAAGTGAAAATAAATTTACAATCATTGGGTCATTGGTAATGCAGTTATGATTGATTGTCAGCTGCCAGTTGGGGGCTGTAGAGGGGGTGGGATTATCCAAGGTTGGCTTGGTTGTTAAGGCAATTGTCAGTAATGGTCAGTGTCATTAGCAGTTGGTCATTAATGGTCATGTGCCCATGTCACATGCTTCATTTGATTTGTTGTTGTTGGGCAGCCAGTGCTGACTGAGTTGTATCACTGGCTCTTCACCAGGCAGCAATAACTTGATATATGCTTCAATGGGATCTATCAAGGTGACATAGGCTCTGGCAGCATTGGTAACTGGAGAGTTGGTAGCAAGGGTGTCATTAAGGGTGAAGGAGGGCAGAGTATTGTTGAGAATATCAGTAGATTCTTGGAATGTGGTAGTGTTAGAAGACACAGTTTGTTTAGGTGTAATAGTTTAGCAAGGAACTGTGCCATTGCCTTTGGCTCCACTGTCATCACTACCATGCTTAACAACTCTGACCAAGGAGACTTAGCAGTCATCATTGTGTATGACCCCAATATCCAGAAAGCTTTCACCATCGCTTTTACCTTGCTGGACAATAACCTGATCAATAATGAAAACCCCAACAAAAACATTTCTCTTGCCTATCTCTATGCTACTGCCTGCAACCTGTCCCAATATGATATACTTGCTAATGCCTGCTTTGCATCTTCATGCCCTAGAGAATCATTAATATTCAGCTGTGCCATTACTCCATCCAACCAAAATAACCCCACTTATGACCCCAGTCTATGTTAACAATCCTTTTCCTGGTGTTATGCTTAACAACCCACCAAAATACAAAGGACTACAGGTCAAAAAGAAGCATAAACCTGTAGCATTAAAAATCAAACCTATTGCTAGCCAAGTCAGGTGAAGACTTAACCTGGTAGCCAACATGCCTGAATTAGAGCCAAATCCCTCCCTTTTTAAACCAACCACTTGTTTCACTACCAAATGCCATGCAACTTTTGTTAACAAACACAATACCAGTTTCCTTACTGCAGACAAGCTTAACATACTATCCAATCTGGTTGCTAAGCAAGAAAAAGTGTTTGCTTGGGAAAATTTTCAACAAGGTAGCCTTTGGCCAGACTTCTTTCCCCTAGTATGTATTTCTACTATTCCTCACATGCCTTGGATGCAGCATAATTGTCCTATACTGCCCAGTCTCAAAAAGGAGGTCTGCAAAATCATCCATCACAAGATTAATGCAGACATTTACAAACTGTCAAATTCCACTTACCAGTTGGGGTAGTTTTGTGTACTGAAGAAAAACAGAAAGTTGCACTTAGAACACAGTCTTGAACTGTTAAGCCAAGTCACAATTTTCCACTCTAGTGTTCCACCATTCCCTGATTACATTTCCAAATCTTTTGCTGGACAAATTTGTGGTGCTACCCTTGATCTCTACATTGGCTACAATAAGTGCATCATTGACTCTACCTCCAGGGACTTAACAACTTTTCAGACTCCATTTGGCACCTTTCATTTAGTAATGCTTCCTATGGGTTGGACAAATTTGGTACCCATTTTCTACAACAACATAATGCACATTCCTTGGCCAGAACTCCCACATAACATCCTCAGCTTCATTGACAATGTTGGCATTAAAAGACCCAAGGATTGGCAGCTTGTTAACAGTATGCCAGCTAAACATCTCACCAATCCTAAAATTTGTTTAGCCCTTTGGAAGTTCTTTAAGCTCCTTAACTGTGTCCTCCAACACATGAAATATAGTGGTGGAACATTTTCCAGTCATAAATTGGTACTTTGTACCCCTACCTTCAAGATCCTAGGCCATATTTTCATGCTTAACAGTTGCATTCCAGACAAAAGCCATTTGGCACTACTCAATGTTGTGCAGGTCATTGCCAAGGCCAGGAATGGAGAGTGCAAGTGCATGAATTTGAACCAAGGAGTAAGTTGAATGTGAGTGAGTGTGAGTGCAACCACCATCAAAGAGATGCTTTAAGGGGTGCAATCAGTGAGAATAGAAAGGAGTGGCCATGTGAAGCCAGTGCTGGCTTGACTTGGCCACATGACAATAAGCATATTGAAGGTAGAGAATATAATATATGTAACTACAAGTTATGCATGAAAGTATTTGTACATATTAGTATCTAAGGTGTCCATGCAGCCTGGTACTGTAACACTCCCACCCATGCAAATGGACAGTAAGAAAAAAATACCAAATGCTTCCACCAAACTAAGAACTCCCACCATTCCTTCAAAGCTGGCATGGTGCACATGAGGTGTTAGCATGAACAACTTGAAGTCCATTGTCATCATTGGAATCTTGTTCATCAAGATCAGTGTATGCATGATGAGCCTTTTCACCAGAATGGTCCTTAACACCTTGAAGAATGAGGTTCTTGATGGCAGAGGGCATGTCATGAGCATAGAGATGAGAGATGTGTCCATCACAACCACAATTGTGACAGCTGTCACCATTTGACTTGTCACACCAAATGTACTTTCCTCCCTTAAATCCATCAGTAACTGGCTCATGCTGAGTCTTTCCCTTCTCCTTGTCCTTCTCCAACTGCGCAGAATTTCCAACCTCAGACTTGATGATGTACTCACTATTTGCAGATCCAATGAGAGTAGATTTGATCTTTGCAAGGTTTGGTTCAGTTTCCTGAGCAAGAATGCTGGTACAAACAGGATGATAGGATGAGTCAAGATGATGGAGGAGATGATCACCAATAGTTGTATCAGAAATTGTCTCACCAAGATTTACGAGTGCCTGAAAAGTGGTTGTGACAGCCTGGATATAGATCTCAATGGGACAGGAAGAATCATGCTCTATAGCATCAATATTGTCATGAGCATGAATGCAGTGGCCCATTGTTGACTTTTTGTATGCCATTCTGTGAGTAGACCAGGCAGTAGTGGCAGACTTGATGCTTTTGATCTAGTAACACTGCTCAGGTTCCATAGAAGTATAAATATATGCAACTAAAGCTTTGTTCATTTTCTCTTCCCCTTCAGCAACTGTCAGATGTCACCCAATCAGCTCCAATGCCCATGAAAAACAATCTCCATGTTTTTTGCCCATTCCATCCAATTGTCATCACCAAGTTTAGCAGATTCAGCAAGGGCTTTCGAAAGAAAAGCTGAGATAGTGGTAGAGTTGATAGAGGACATGATGTTGAATGAGTAAGCCTAAGGCACAGTAGTTGTTGCTGAGGAAAAAGAAAAAGAAAATGTGGGCATGAGGCAACCATAGAGAATGGTGGAGACTGAACAGTGATCTGACAATGCATGCAGCTAGCAGTTACATGTCAAGAAAATAAACAAGTAAAAGAAAGTTGTGAAATTGTGAATGAGTTGTGCAGGGTTACTCAGGGCTCATAACCTGTTGTGTGGGTTGTTGCCAAGGCTAGGAATGGAGAGTGCAAGCACATGAATTTGAACTGAGGAGTGAGTTGAATGTGAGTGAGTGTGAGTGCAACTGCTGTCAAAGGGATGCTTTAAGGGGTGCAGTCAGTGAGGATAGAGAGGAGTGGTCATGTGAGGCCAGTGCTGGTTTGACTTGGCCAGTGCAGGGACATGACAATAAGCATATTGAAGGTAGAGAATACAATATATGTAACTACAAGTTATGCATGAAAGTATTTGTATGTATTAGTATCTAAGGTGTCTGTGCAGCCTGGTACTGTAACACCCAAATGCTGGGGACCTTGCCAAATGTTAATGGAAGTACTTTCCTAGGAACCATTGGTGTCTTGCAAATGTTTATTATGAACTTTGCTCATTGGGCTCACCACTTAACCAAGCTCATCCATACTGGAGTTCCTTTTGAGTTTGGGCCCAACCAAGCTAACATCCAGAAAAACCTTGTTAAAGCCTTGCAAGATGCTAAGCCCCTTTTTTCTATTGACTATGAGACCACTGATCATGTTATTCATGCAGTCAATACATCTTACATAGTGGTCAGCTACTATCTCTATCAGTGCACTACCAACAACTGGAAACAATGTTGCTATAACTGGTTCAGATTGATAATGCTTAACAAACAAGAAGCTTGCTTCAGTCAGCCCAAGCTAGAGCTATACAGTTTGTATAGAGCACTACAGGCTCTACACATGTACTTGCTTGGTGTCTGGAACCTTATTATTGAAGTTGACATATGCTACATCAAGGGTATGCTGCAAAACCCTAACATATAGCCATTTGCTAGCATAAACCACTGGATCATGGCCATTTTCATGTTCCACTTCAAGCTTGTACAGGTACATTCCATGGCCTCAATGGACTCTTGTAACAACCATTACAGCCTACCAACCCTTTTCCCAACACTACCAATAATGATATCTTCAAAGACTGGATCAATTGCATGCACAGTTTCATGCACCATATACAGTTACCAGTCCCATTGCTCTGCCATACCACTACCACCTCAGGCTTACTGCCAATAGCCTGGGAACCCATGCTCCTAGCAGTATTTGCTAATGACTACATTTCCAATAACAACAATATTGCCTCTCCTACCTCTACATCCTAAATGTATAACAACATCTCCCAATTGGCCAAAGCCTTAGTATGCAATCAGCAATAGAGCTGGTTGTCCAATGGCTTAACAACTTGCACCACCCATCAGGACTTAGCAACAAAGCACTAGCCTCCTTCATTTGCTATGCTTTTCATTTGCTATGCTTTGAACTCCTTTCCAGGGCATGGTAAGCTCTGGAAGTGCAACCTCTTGGAACATTTCTGGTAGCTGCAGGTAGCTGCCAACATTGCCTGGTATGTGTGCTCCTGCCATATCTGCCAAGTCCACCAAACAACCAAGGTTCTCATATTGCCTACCATTGCCATGCTTGCTGCCTTGTTCAGCAAAACATATATTGACACCATGTTGATGCCACTATCCAACAAGTACAAGTACATCATCTAGGGATGTTATTTGCTAATCCATTACTCTGAATTCCATATGCTTGTTAAGGAAAATACTGATGCAATTGCTAAATGGCTATTTGAAGACATTATCTGCCATTGGGGTTTGTTATGAGAAATTGTTACTGATATTGGTCCCCCCATTATCCTAGCTGTTGCTATTGAACCATAATTTGCATCTCTGGCTACAATAAATGTGTTAACAGTATTGCCAAGCAACCACACTTTGACATTAGGCAGGCCCTCTTCAAAGCTGTTAATGGTGATCAGTCCCACTGGAGTTATGCTGCTCATACCATCTTCTAATCAGAATGTGTTACCATTTGTAAATGCATGGGTTGCTCTCTGTATTACACTGCTACTGGTATACACTCTCTTTTACCAGCAGATATAGTGGAAGCTACCTACCTGCAACTGCTGCCCAACAATCTGTTAACAACTACTGACCTAATTGCTAGGTGTGCTATTGACCTCCAGGATCAGCAGGAGGACTTGGACTGTTTATATGATGTGGTCTTCAAGGCATGGCACTTGGCAGCCCTTTGCTTTGAACAAGAAAATGTATCAGGAACTACAACTTCCAGCCAGGAGATTTAGTCTTGATGAGGAAGACCCACATCAAGGTGACATACAACAAGAAAATGTGACCCCACTATCTAGGACTATTAGTTGTGATATTGTGTAACCATGGCAGTACCTACATCCTATGCAAACTGGATGGCTTGGTATTGTACTGACCAGTAGCCACCTTCCATTTAGTCCCATGTCTTGCACAAAAGGATATTCCTATTCCTAACAACATTTTTTACATTGATACCTGCCATTTAAGAGAGTTAGAAGAAACCAACTTGGTTGACAATGACTTGCCAGACACTCTTAACAAAGAAGGTGACTAACATTATGTGCTTGTCAGGTCCTGCTGACAATGGGGGCTCAGCTACACTGGCAAGTCCTTACTAGGCAAGCTTGGGAGGCCAAGTCCAGGTCCGGGGCTTCTCAGAAGCTCTAGTACAGCTATGAGTGGCCTGGGGTGAGATCTGGATGCTCTGGGGTACAAGTAGTGATGCGCGCAAGGTCAAAAGTGCTCTGGGTTGAGGAGCACAAGTTCAGGGGGTAGGGGGTTCTTCACAGGGAGGAGAATGGGGAGCAGAAGGGTTGTATTGATTGGGGGATGGAAGTAGGTTTGGAAGTGGGTAGGGATAGGTACAGAATGGATGGAGGGTAGATTGGTCAGGAAACTAGGAGACAAAAAGAGATACAGAATGGGAAGTAGAAATAGAGAGGAAGAGATACAGAACTGGAGATAGAGACATGGAGGAGAAATACGGAACAGAGATACAAGTCATGGAATGGAAATATGAGGCATGGAGACGAGAGATGAGAGGCAAGACAAGAGAGGGAGAGAGACATGAAACTAGATTGAGATAGAGACAGAGACAGAGACAGAGACTACAGAAAACTATGGTGAATATCAAGACTACCTGACTCATATGCTATCCTATGGTTTATGTACTACCCTTCTGCTAAGTCTCTGGCAGGGTTCTAGCCCAGGACCGTAACATCTGATTGTCCTCTGACTAAGTTCTGGGGCAGGTTTCCAGCGCCAGAGTCATGGCCATTGTCTGGGCATGCTGATGCGGGCCACGGCTGTCTTGCATGAGTTGGTGGTTGTGGGGCATGGTAGTAGTGCCTGTCAACACCGCAGAAGCAGGTGGCCTGGTGACGTGCTGGCAGTTCATGGGAGGAGTGTTGCGGAATGTTATGTGATGGCCAGGATGCTGGGGGTTTGGGTGTATCTGGTGACAGGGAAGCCTTGGAGTGACGTGTTGGCTGAGATGCTAGGGTTTGGTGATGCCTGGAGGTCTGTCTGGAGATGGCCATGGGCAATGCAGCGTTGTGAGGTTGTTGGTGGCCCTGGAGGTGTGTGAGGGGGGTGCAGAGGAGGTGTGTGCTGGGGCTGGGGCAGCATATGAGGTTCTGGAGATGGCGGAGTTGTGACATTACCCCACCTTCAGCATCAAAACCCTTTGATATGGGGGCTACAGTGGCAGTGTCATGGGAATTCAAATCCAAAGCTAGTGCTGGCACAGAAGTCCTTGGAATTGAAAAAAGGAGGGCTCACCACAGTTGGTTCTCCATCCTATCATGTCTTCACCTAATTCTTCCTCTAGTTCTCCTACTCCCCCATCCTCCAACAATAACTGCGTGACATCCTGGGAGCTATATGAGGCATGCTGGGCAGCCTTTGACCAATGCTGGTATGCACATGAGCTATTGGCGATGCTCTGTCAACATGAGTGAGAGTGTTTGCTCAGTGTCCAGCGCTAACCCAGGTGTAGAGGTGTCAATGCAAACTTCAGGGGCAGGCCCATCCTGGCAGGCCCTGCCCTGCCCAGAGGTGGTGGTGCTGCTACCAGCTCCCTGCACTGCTGAGTTGTCCCTGAGGCATCAGGTCTCCCAGGAGGTAGTGACGCCAGAGCAGGTGGCGGAAGCATTGTCCCGGGTTCAGGGCCCCCCAACCCTCGTGTGGTATCAGGAGCATGGTCCAGTAGGTAGCCCCTCCTCATTACATGGTTTGGGGCTGATCTGGGTTCTCTTAGTGTGTCTTCTGTGCTCATTGCCCTGCAAGTTCACTGCTCCAAAGGCAGGGTCATGATGAGACTCCTCCATGTGCAAAGCCTTCTGGGCATGTCATGAGATGTGTTCTGGTGTTGTGGCTCTGAAAGGCAACCTATGTAGCGGAGGAGCAGGGATGGGGCATGGAGTGGGTCTTGGCCCAAATGATTGCTACTCCTAGATTAGGAGCAAGGTCCAGGCATGCATGGGGAGGCCGTCGGGAGTCAGGGGGAGCGGGGTGGGGTCCAGGGCACTGGTAAAAGTGGGGCCACCATGAGGGGCACCAAGGTCATTGGGAGTCGGTTCCAGCAAGCAGCAGGCATCCTCTCCATCCAGTTGGCCCTCCAAGCAATCACAACGGTCTCCTTCCCTCAAGGTGGGCCCCCCTGGGAAGCACATGTATTCCCCTCAGATGGGAAGGCTCATGGGCCCAGCATCCCTGGCAACAGTCCCCAGGATCTCAGTGACAGAGGTGGCACATTGGCAGGCAGAGGCTCTGATGGAGGAGGTCGCGTGGAGAGACACAGAGTTGCTGGAGGCCCAGAGGGAGCAGGACACAGCAAGACAGGAACTGGTGGCCAAGGTAGAGGTGGGGTTGCAGGAGGCCCAGGCAGAGTTGCAGGGGTTGCAGGAGGAGCAAGATGCTATGAGGAGGAAGTTGAGATGTGGCCATGGGGGTCATTAATACCCAAGCAGTATAAGTACAGGGTCTCCAAGCGCACATCCAGCAGCTTGAGGACACCATGGCAGTGTCCCAGGCATGCTCGGCACTCTTGTTGTCCTAAGCCAGTGAGTTGGGGAGGCAGGTTGCAGAGGTAGCTATTCTCTGAGCTAAGAGGGAGGCAGTGGTCCAGAGGCAGGATTGGGCTCTGTGGAAGGTGGATGCAGGGCAGAGCGAGGTGATGTGTAAGTGCTCCGGTCCCAATTCTCTTGCTAACTGACCTGGATTCTAAGGCTGGGCATGGGAACACTGCCTTCTGCTGGATGCATCTTTGGCAGCATTTGTGTCTCTCCAGGAGGGCCTGTCCCAGCTCCAACACTCACCACCACCAGAGATCAAGCATGGCATGGTGCAACTTGGGCAGGTCCTGGCAGGGCATTGTTGGCAAAATGCAGTGGCTCCAAGAACCTGGCTGGACATGGTGGTGGAAGCCAGCAAGCCCTTACCACATCAGGAAGACCATGTGGCAATTGTGGCGGCCCAGCTGGAGGCAGCAATGCTGGTTGAGGAGGTGGTGACACCGGGAGAGGAGCATGGTGTGGGGGAGGTCAAGTGAGTGGGGGGGTTATTTTCTGGTCTTTCCTTTGACTCCAGGTCTGTGCGTGGTGTCCCATACTGTACTTTTTTTTAGTCATGTTTATACTGTTCTTGTTGTGTCTTGCTTGCTCTGGAAATGTATTTCTTGGGATGTTATGATTCAGTGAAAGTTGCCTGCAAGAGGCAAAAGGAAGGGGCTTAGGGATATTGGTGGGAGTTGAATCCTGAGTGAATCCAGAGGCAGGAGTTAGGCCCACTACTGCCATCTGTAAGTTCTAGTCCTGGGGGTCCCGGGGCTTGCTAAGGTGCTGCCAGTGGAAGTCACAAAGCACCAGAGGAGCTCTGAAGAGATTCTTGCAGAGTTTCCAAGTGTTGTCCTTAGGGCCATATCCTTTCCAATGCACAAGGTACAAGGTTCAGTTTTGGACTTGCCAGGAATTGAGGATTTGGTTGACTTCATATTGGGCATCACCTTCAAGTTTGATTGGCAGGGATTGTTTGGGTCTTTGGGCTGGGGAAGGGGTTCAGGGTGTATTCTTTGAGGAGGCAGACGTGGAACACTGGGTAGAGTCCTTTGAGGACCGGGGGTAGATTAAGCCTGTAGGCATGCATCAAAACCTTCCAGAGGATTTTAAAGGGTCTGAAACACTTGTGATCAAACTTCAGGGATGGTCAGCAGGTTTTGATGTTGCATTGGTTGAGCCATACAAGAGATCCAGGGGGCCAGTCAGGAGTAGGTTCATAGTAGGAGTCAGCATGCTTAGTGTAGGCTTTGTTGGCAGTGTTGATTTCTTCTTGGAAGAACTCGTAGAGGAACCAGAGGTCTTGCATAACTTTGTGGGCAACGTGCAAGGATATGTTGTCGAGGGAGAGGGTGAGCTAGGGTGGTAGCCCTTGTTGGCGTAGAAAGGGGAAACTTCTGGTGGTGGAGTGGGGGGTGTTGTTGTACGTGAATTCGGCCAGGGGCAGATTGTGCTGCCAATTGTCCTGCTGGTAGTTGATGTAGATGTGGAGGTATTGTTCCAAGGTCTAGTTCATGTGTTTGGTCTATCTGTCAATCTCCAGATGATTGGTGGTGGATAGATTAGTTTTTATTTCCAAGGCCTTGCACAGAGACTGCCAGAACTGGGAGATGAAGAGGGGACCATGGTCAGAGACAATGTTGTCAGGGAGCCCATGCTTGGAGAACATGTGTTTGAGGAAGATCTGGGAAAACTCCAGGGCATCGTCGGTGGTGTGGCACACAATGAAGATGGCTTGTTTCATGAGGTGGCAGACTACTATGAGTATGGCATCGAAGCCGTCAGAGTTGAGGAGTTTGACAATGTGGTCCAGGAAGATCAATGACCAGGGACGGCGACCAATGGGGAGGGGTTTAAGGAGGCCATAGAGGTGGTGGCAGGGGACTTTGGCCTGGAGGCAGGATTTGCAGGCTTGGATGTACCGGGTGACATCATGCTTGAGTCCAGGCCAAATGAGCTGAACAGTCTTACAGATTCCCAGGTGTCCCACAGCTTATGGTCGTGATGTTGTCAGAGGATGTCGAGACGTATCTTTTTGTGGTCTGAGGCATAGATTTGACTGTCCTGGAGGAAAAGAGAGTTGTCAGGGGATAGTGTGAAGGCCAATGGGGCCAGCGAGGCACCTTTTGGAGCATTTTGTGGTTGTGAAGTACTGAAGGTTGTTATGGTCGGAGTAGACCTGGATGCAGTGGGGTGCTCCTTCAAGGTAGGCCTGCCATTGCTTGAAGGCTTCGACTATGGCAAGCAGCTCCTTATTGTAGATGTTGTAGTTGAGCTCCACTGGGATCATTGAACATGTGTAGAAGGCAATGGAGCAGAGCTCACTGCTGCCAGGGTCCATTTGCAAGAGGATGCTGGCAATGGCGTAATCGCAAGTGTTGCATTCCAAGACAATGGGGAGGGAGAGATCATAGTGCCAGAGGATTGGGGCAGAGGTGAAGATGGATTTGAGGAGTTTGAATACGCTCTGGCACTTACTGTTCCAATTCCACAGAGTGTCCTTTCAGGTGAGCCAGTTGAGGAGTTTTGTAATGCTAGAGTAGTTATCAATGAACCAGCAGTAGAAGTTAGCAAAGCCCAGGAAGGATTGTACCTCCTTGACATTCTGGGGTGGTGGCCAGTTGAGGATGGCCTGGATCTTGACCAGGTCCATGTGCACTTCATCCAGAGAGACTATCACACCCAGATACTCTACCTCCATGATGTAAAAGGCACACTTCTTCAGTTCAGCATGGAGGTGGTACCTCCAGAGGCATTCCAGGACTTGGTGCATGTGCTCCCGGTGGTTGTCAAGGGAGTCGGAGTAGATGAGGATATTGTCAAGGTACACAATCATGAAGACATTGCTCATGTCATGGAAAATGTTGTTCATGAAGTATTGGAAGGTAGCAGGGGAGTTGGTCATTCTGAATGGCATGACAAGGTACTCAAAAAATCTGTAGTGGGTGTGGAAGGTGGTCCTTGAGGGTGCAGAGCTCCACTTTGGACATATTGTAGACCTTGCCAAACAGGGGGGAGGTATCCTCTTTGAGGTCAATTGTATGGTTGTATAATTGGTGGAGGAAAGTTCCCTTGCGCTCTCTTTGGAGAAGATGTCAGCAAACTCATGGTACTTGGAGGAGAACTACTTTGTGTAAGATTTGTTCCTCCATTTTGGGTTTGGTGGGGGTGTCCTCAGCATGGAGGTGCTCTTCAGGGAGGGCTGGGGATATATGGAGTTGGAAAGTGGGAGTGCCGTCCCATAGGATGCATGCAAAGAGTTCTGGACTAATAATTTTGATGTTCAGGTTGTGTCAGTAGCAGGAATGTGAGGAGTGCTGGGGCATCTGTACCCATGGTGAGGTGAAGGTGGATGGGTTTGGATGCCAGTGTGGGTTGCTGGCAGGGGCAGAGCGTGAGGTTCTGCCAGTCAATTCAGGGGTTGGAGGGGAGTCCCAGGATGAGAGAGGCAGCGGCATGGAGCTTGGTTATGAGGAACTGGACCTCCTGCTGCTGGCCATCAGTGAATGTGATGCGTAGCTGTAGGGAGTGAGTGATAGCTCTGGAGGATGTGGTACTGCCATCAAAGAGTCAGAGTTGGATGGGGATGGGTAGGCGTTGAAGAGGATGAGGGGTTGACGAGGCCAGGGACTCATTGATGAAGTTGTTGGTGGCGCCACTGTTGACAAGGGTGTTAATGAGGGTGGGAGAGGTATTGAGGAAGGTACTGATGAGGAGGGCCTGTCAGGATTGCCATGAGAGGTAAGCTGTGGGTGTGTCCAGAGGTAAAATCATTGCGTAGAGGTAAGAAGCCATGGTAGAGAAAACATCAAGGTCTGGTCTGCAATTTAGTGCATCTTCTGGAGCTGCAACGCTGGCTCATTTTCCATAAATTGGTAGTTGCAATCTTCACCATCAATGGTCCAGACCACACGGCCCATGGTGTGGCATTTGGGGCAGTTGTTGATGAAGTGCCCTTGCTCACCACACAGGATACACAAACCTTTCTTGCGGCAGCGCTCCTGCATGTTACTGGGTACATCAATCTAGAGTCAGTCAGAGTTCCAGACCCAGTTGGCCCATAAAGACTCTTTGTCACCAGAGGTGTCGGATAGGTTGAGAAGAGGGTCAGACTCATCAGGAGGGGTCTCCGTGGCTTTGTCAAGGGTGGCAGCATTGAGTTGTGCAGGGAGGCAAGAGCCTGGGGGTTGAGCTGGTCCAGCTAGTCCTTGGCCAGGGTTGGGGCGAGGAGCAGGGGTGGCACTAGCAGGCAATCCTGCGTGTGTCTCCCATAGCTGCCAGGAGGGTTGGTTTGTGGAGTTCCAACGGACTTGCTTCAGTCTTCCTAATACTGCTGGTTGACTTGAGTGACAAGTGCCTTGTACCCATTGTATGTGGTCTGCTTGGAGGCAATGCAGAGGATGTTCTTGATGTGTTGGGGTAGGGTGCAACAGAGGGCAAACTGGAGGGCATTATAGTTCCAGCCTGTTTTGTAGGCTTCCCATTCAAACTGAACAATGACACTGGTGAAGCATTCCTCCGAGCACATCTGGAGATTGATGATTGTCTCCTCTGCTTCTGCTATGGTGTCATAGACGCCAAATTTGCCAGAGAACTCCTGGACAAAGGCCTGCCAGTTGGAAAGGATGGGGTTGGTGGAGTCGTACCGGAGAAGGGCGGTGTAATGATTGTAGGTGATGCCCTGGAGGTAAAATGCTGCAAATGCGACCCTGGAGTTCTTGAGCTGGAAGGTGACCAGTTTTGCCTGGAACATGGTGAGGCACTGTGTAAGGTAGGTGCGCCACTTGCAAAGGTTGCGGCCTGTGAAAGGTTCTGGTTTTTGTATGTTGAGCTTCCCCTTGCAGGCCAGTGTGTTGCAGGTGTTGTACAAGGCATTTTGGCTTCGTGTGGGACCTGGCATTGTAATAATAGTAGAAATTGTTACTGTTGGGCTGTTGGGGGGGAAGGTGCTCATAGCTGGGCCCCATTCATCTGGGGGTCTGCCATCCAGGGGTCCTCCGCCAGGTGGAGGGCCATTGCCTCCAGAAGCAGGTCCAAGGGACCATCAAAGGTGTAGGAGTGCTCCAGGGAGTGGGGGGACTTCCAGGGGAAGTGGCCTGCATGGCTTGTGATTGCCAGAGGGTGGCCTAGAAGGAGGCAGAGGTCTTGGGGAGAAGGAGGGGTGTGCCGGTCCTGTGGGGAAGGAGGGATGAGTCTGACTAGGAGGGTGGCATGGAGGTGCCAGAGCCTTGGAGCACAGTTTGCATGGAGGGAGCCCGTTCCTATAGTTGCCTCTGAGGTCAAGATGGGGAGTCTGTTGTGGATGAAGTCAGGTACCAGAGGGGGTGGTGGTGCCTCGCCAGGTCTGGTTGCCTCCTTGTTGGGGAGTGCAGGATCATTGACATAGAATAAGATGTGGGGGGATGTGGCTTTGTTGGGAGAAAGGGCAGACTGCATGGGCTCAGTGCAGGGAGGTCCAGTTGGTTCTGGCTGAGACCAAATGCAGAAGATGCTGGGAACAGAATGGGCCCTGGCATGGGACCAAATGTGGAAAATGCTGGGAACAGAATGGGCCCTGGCATTGGACAAAAGACCAATGGTGCAGGCAGCAGGCTGCTTGAAGAGGTCCCCTTCTGAGTTCAGGAATTGGAGAGTTGTGGAGGCAGCATCAAGTTCCCACTGCTGGCATTAGGCTGGGGGTGGGACCTGGTTCTGGGATTGGCTTGGCTCCTCCCACTGCACGTGGAAAAAGTGGGTGGAGTCAACGGGGTCCTCAAAGCATTGAGGTGTGGGGCTGGTGTGGATTTTGTTGACTAGGGCCAGGAGTTCAGCCCAGAGGGCCACATCTACTCACAGAGTATTAGCAATGTTGTTGGGGAGGTTGCCTTTTTGGTAGTTCTTGTGGAAGTTGAGGAGGCGGTCAGCCCACTGCTCTGGGTGCCTGAGATGTTGAGCTGTCCAAGACTGATGAGGAGGGCCCTTGTATGTTGAGAGAAGGCTATCAGGGTGATGCACAATGAGCACAGGACATTGTTATGTTGTTGGACATAAGCCTCAACCCATTGCTGGTGTGCAAGAGGAGAAGATGAGGTATGCGTTGGAGGGGCCACAGTGGGTTGGGGACATTGGGGATGGATGGTGTCAGGGTTTTCTTGGACTGGAGCTGGGTAGGGATGATAGGGTCCTGGAGCAAAAAACGCAGCACTGGTGGGGCCTCAGGCACTGGGCGGAGTTTTGAGTAGCCTGCCAGGCAAGGGTTTGGGGGTATGCCCCTGGGTGGGTGGTTCCAGAGTTGTAGTGCCAGTCCAGAGGTAGACTCTGACTGATTGAGGGTCTGTATGACATGGTGTTTGAGTTGGGGGCCAGTGGTGCAGGTGTAAGGTGGGGTAGTGTTCAATGGAGGGTGCAGAGTAGAGAGTGTGGGGGAAGTTAATGGCATATGGGCCCTCAGGGATGGATCGGCCATAGTAGTTGTACCCAGTGGGGGTGTAAGCAGGTGAGGTAGAGTCTTGATATTATGTCAGGTCCCACTGACAATGGGGGCTCAGCTACACTGGTGAGTCTTTACTAGGGCGACCTCAGGAGGCCAAGTACAGGTTTGGGGCTTCTCAGAAGCTCTGGTACAGCTACAAGTGGCCTGGGGTGAGATCCGGATGCTCCAGGGTACAAGTAGTGATGTGCACTAGGTCAAAAGTGCTCCGGGTTGAGGAGCACAAGTTCAGGGGGTAGGGGGTTCTTAATGGGGAGGGAAACAGGGAGCAGGAGGGTTGTATTGATTGGAGGATGGAAGTAGGTTCGGAAGTGGGTAGGGATAGGTACAGAACGGATGGAGGGTAGATTGGTCAGGAAACTAGGAGATGAGAAGAGATACGGAATGGGAAGTAGAGATAGAGAGGAAGAGATATGGAACAGGAGATAGAGAAATGGAGGAGAAATACAGAACAGAGATACAAGTCACAGAACGGAAATATGAAGCATGGAGACAAGAGACAAGAGGCAAGACAAGAGAGAGAGACACACATACAAAACTAGATTGAGATAGAGACAGAGACAGAGACTATGGAAAACTATGGTGAATATCAAGACTACCCAACTCATTTGCTATCCTATGGTTTACGTACTACCCTTCCACTAAGTCCCCAGCAGAGTTCTAGCCTGGGACCATAACATCTGATTGTTCTCTAGCTAAGTCCTGGGGCAGGTTTCCAGCCCCAGGGTTGTGGCCATCATCTGGGCATGCTGGTGCGGGCTGTGGCTGTCTTGTATGGGGCGGGTCGGTGGTCATGGGGCATGGTAGTGGTGCCTGTCAATGCCACAGAAGCAGGTGGCCTAGTGACATGCCAGCAGTTTGCAGGAGGAATGTTGCGGAATGTTATGTGATAGCTGGGATGCCGGGGGTTTGGGTGTATCTGATGACAGGGAAGCCTTGGGGTGACGTGTCAGCCAAGATGCCAGGGTTCAGTGATGCCCAGGGGTCTGTCCAGAGATGGCCATGGGTGTTGTCAATGCAGCATTGTGAGGTTGTTGGTGGCCCTGGAGGTGTGTGAGAGGGGTGCAGAGAAGGTGTGTGCTGGGGCTGGGGCAGCATATGAGGATCCAGAGATGGTGGGGTCATGACACTCTGGCTAAGTCCTGGGACAGGCTTCCAGCCCTGGGGTTGCGGCAGTTGTCAGGGCATGCTGGCGTGGGCTGCAGCTGTCTTGCATATGGCAGGTCGGCAGTCATGATGCATAGTAGTGGCGCCCATCAATGCCACAGAAGTAGGTAGCCTGGTGATGTGCCAATGGTTTGCATGAGGAATGGTGGTGCCTGTTGAAATCGCCAAGCCACACCATGTGGTCAGTATCTGCAGGGCGAGCTGACCAAAGGTCGGTTGACAGGTAGTCCGATAATGATAGGACGGAATCGTTGTTGGTGCAGTCATTATAAACATTGAAGAGGGAGAGGGAGCCGAAGTCCCCAGTGAAACGCACTGCAGTGATGTCAGTAGAATCAAGAGGTAGTTGAGAATAGGACTCTGTAGAAATGTTAGTATTAATTAAGATGATAGAGCGGGAGCGTGCGCTGCCATCTCGGCGGTGGGGGGAGGGATATAAGACCCTCCAATATCTGCTCGCCCTTGTGTTGCCAAGCTGGTCAAGGAATGGCTCCTGGATGGCCAGGACGTTGATGCGCTGACTTGCCACCTAGCTGCCATGCAGGAAACAACCAACAAGACCAGCTAGATAGGGATAGCTAGCAAGTAGTAGCGTTACATGTGTGTGAGAGGAGTCAAGCAAAGTCCCAGAAACCCGGTAAGGAGATGAGAGGTCAGAGTCGGTAAGGAAGTGTGAGAGAGCGGTAAGAGATAACGGTGCGGCCGTTAGTGTCTGCGCCGAACCGTCGCTAAGGGAGAAATCTGTCAAAGACCCAAAAGGTCGTTAAGGAATAGCTGAAGAGTTAACAGAAATATACGAGCCGCTAGCCGTAAGTGCTAGCATTTAACAAAGGCAAAACGAGGGCACCCATATGGTGCTTAACAAAAGCGAAGCGAGGGCGCCCATATGGCGCTTAACGAAGGTGACAAGTGCTCGTCCAACAATACTGTCAGGCTGAGTGTGAGGAGTGAAGGAGACTGGACTGGGTAAACCCAAATCAGCCGTTAACAAAGCAAGAGCGTGAACAAGATCTTAAGCGTAGTCTGAAGTGGGGACTAGACTCTGGTACGATTCGATGATTTGTAGCTACTGACAGGGCAGTATTTATAGGTACGTAAGGTGATAGATAAAAGGGGAAACCGGTAATAGATAGTAAGCGTAGCGGTTGCATGTGATAATGTAGTAGTGCATGTCGGGAGTAGGGCGATAAAAGGGGAAACTGGTAAGAGATAGTAAGCGTAGCAGATGCATGTGATAATGCATGTCAGGGGCTGTAGGGAGAGGGGCCTGGACTGTCGCAAGGTCAGCTGGGTCGTTAAGGGATAGGTCGGTAATGGTCGGTGTCGTTAGTGGTCGGTCATTAGCGGTCACATGTTGAGGTCACGTGCTGAGGTCACATGCTTGGTTCGACTTGTCAGTGTCGGGCAGCCAGCGCTGACCGGGGCGTATCATCTCCCCTTGACTGAAAAACTGACTGTCCCCAGTCAAAGGAAAATCCTCGAAGTCTCGTGATCGTTAAGCGTGGTCTGTGCGGGGGGAGCCTGGTCCGTGCGCCATACCAAAAGATCATAAATAAACTCCAGCGACTCTTTGGACTTCGTCATTTCAACACCTCATACCATGTCTACACCTGCCTTCTTCAACTACTCGACTACCTTCGCGTGTTTCGTGGCCGCCCAGGAATTCCTCGAGAAGGCGCCAAAGGTCCTGTCCATGGGGCGCGCCCTGCTCACGACCAATCCGGAGTCGGCGGTAATGTCGATTCTGTCGACCTACCTGCATTGGTTCAAGTCGGCAGGAGGGAGCGGGGTCACGTGGACGGAACAAGCAGCGGTCGGGGAGGAGTGCCGGGCGTTATATGCCAAGTACAAGGAGGAGGCCTGGATGCGGCCTTTCGACAAGGGTTTTGTAAGTCCTTCGTTTTCTAGCAGTTTGACCGGTATGCTAACGGCTACATTAAGGGGGCGGTTCCAGCGGAGGAGATGGAGGTCAAGGATGTGGCAACGGGGCCCATGATGGTAAGCGCTAACGGTGCCGCTATCGACCAAGCGGCACCGGTAACCTGCCGTGTTACTGCTGCAACGAAGTCAGCAAGGGTTGTTCGGTGCGGGGGAAGTCGCTACGGGGTCGGCGCGGGGGTCACAAAGGGAAGAAGGCAGAGGGGGCCGCTTTGGTGTGAGCGGCGAGGCGGTATCTGGAAGGGCAGCGGGAGCTCGACACGGCCAGTAAGGCCATAGCAGTGAAGAAGACGATGCTGAGTCTGCCCACGCGTCAAGAGGGGACGGTAACAGAGGGCGCCGCCAAGGGCAAAGGGGCGGTAAGGAGTCGTTCGGTGGTCAAGTCAAGCGATGACGAGACCCCAACGCCTGCAAAGGGGTCTAAACGGCGTTGGGTGGAGTCGGATGAGGAGGGCTCGGTTGAAGGGGTTCGCGCAGCGACTCCTCCCGAGGAGAGGGCGGCGGTAGCAAAGGCCGTCGAGAGGAGCTTGGGTGGAGACGAAGTGCCAGTGGAAGCAGGGCCGGTAGCAGGTCCCAGCGGCAGCCGGTAAGATGTCGTCTCTGCTTGGTTATGTCACTAACGCTCGCTTTGCATTATCGACAGGGCAGCAGAAATGGAGACTCCGGAGGTAGAGATGGGCAATGCGACTGGGGATTCGGAGGCAAGATGGGCAGTAAGTATTTGTCCTTAGGCGCCTTCGTTAACGCTAACGGCTTTTTTGCTAGCCAGTCGACTTTGGCTCCCCTCCTCACACAACCATGGAGGAGGAGGAAATCCAGTGGCTCGATGAGGACCTACTGGTTCCGCTACCGTTCGACCCTCGGCAGGACTTGGAGAAGTACAAGGCGCGAGCGGCAGAGGTTTGCCGCTTGATGAACCGGGAGGTAATGGCGGCGGAAAATGACTTATGGGCAGCGCGGGCACGGTACGGGATGCTGAGGAGAGCGGAAGGGGCCTTGGAACGGTACCAGGACAATTGTGACACCTACATCGCTTGGCAGGCCGAGGTCGGGGTGACGGAGGCGGACTGGGGGAGGTCGTGGGATACGGAGCTGTCATCCGATGACTTCGTCTCCCCTTCACCCTAAAAATGACTTTTATTTAGTTTTTGTTCTTTTTTTTTTTTTGTTGCAGACTGACCCCCTTAAGGGGTCTTTTAAATAAACAGTTTTTTCTTGGAGACTGGTTTGACCGGTAAGATAGTGGCCAGGAAACGGGGGAATAGATAGGGGAGAAAGGTGACAAGTCAAGAAAGAAGTAAATGGCTTGAAATGAATGCTCAGTAGATCATCATGGCGCTTGCGCAACGTCGCTTAACGACTGCGTTTTAACGAAAGGCAGAGTGAAAAATCAATGCAAAGGAAACAAAAGGAAAAATAAACGGTGGAAAAAAAAGATAAACGCTCAGTAGATAATCATGGCGCTTGCGCAACGCCGCTTAACGGCTGTGTTTTAACGAAAGGTGAATGGGGAACGGTGGTGACAAGTTGAAAAGAGTAAAAATAGAGGGCTTAACGGTGTGCGTGTATGTCGGCAAGCGCATGTAGGGAGAAAGTCTATGATGAATAGAAGTAAAGTAAGTAAAGATGAAAAATGGAAACAAGACAATAGAAATAAGGGCTTATCGAGAGCCGTTAAGGTTTTTCGGTGAGTGGGGTGTATGGTGGAAATGGTGTTTTTTAATCTTCTTCGGTGGCATTGTCTAATGAGTCGTTGTGATTAAGGGAGTCTTTGTCATCAAGTAAATTGGTTTCTTCTAGTATTCTTAAACGGTTGGTATCGATGTCAAAGGCGTCGGTAGGGAGAGGGATGCGGTCGCGGGCGAAATAAGGGACTAAGCAAAAGGCGGCTACCGGTTGGTGGAGTATGGATCCATCTAATTCACAGAGAATGTAAGCGCCTCCACGGTTACATGAGATTACCACTAGCAGTCCTAAGTATCGAGGTCACATCTTCTTGTTATGGGTGACTTCAATGCACGTATTCCTCATCAATACTAGGTCTCCTTGCTTGAAGTCATAGTCTCAAATGGTAGCGGCATGCTCTTGTTCGAAACGGAGAGCCGCTAACCAGCGGGCGGTAAGGATGGTATCATGTAAACGGTCGAGATTGGCTTGTCTGCATTGGAGGTCAATGGCGCATTGGGCGATGAGGTCGGTAGTTGTTAACAGGGAATCGGGAGGTGGCTGGAGGTAGGTTGCTTCTATGATGTCGGCGGGGAATAGGGGATGAGTACCAGTAGCGGCGTAGTAAGGGGAGCAACCCATGCGGCGGCGGATAGTAACGCGTTCTGACCAGAAGACAGAGTAAGCGGCTGAGCTCCACTTGGACTGGTCTCCGTTAATGGCTTTGAAGAGGGCTTGTCAAACATCAAAGTGAGGTCGTTCGGCGATACCGTTAGCACGTTTGTTGTAACCGGATATGCAAATGTGGTTGATGTGGTACTTTTTGGCGAGGTAAGCGACAGCTTTAATGATAGGGGGACTGTTATCGGTAACGATTTCGTTAAGGGCACCCCAGCGGCAGATGATGTCTTTGAAGAGCCACTTAGCGATAGCGTCAGTATTTTTGCGGGCGAGCATGCGGAATTCAGGATAGTGGATTAGCGAACAGCGTCCTTGGATGATATACTTGAACTTGTTTGAAGGCGGCATAAACATGGTGTTGATGTAGATTTTGCTGAATAAGGCGGCGGAGATAGTGACGGTAGGTGGTATGAGGACTTTGGTCGTTTGGTGGACTTGGCAAATGTGGCACGAGCGAATGTACCAAACGATATCGGCCGCTACCTGTGGCCACCAAAAGCATTCCAGCAGGGCAGCTCTTGTAGCGAACAGACCGCAATGTCCAAGGTCGTCGTGCATAGCGTGCAGGATGCAAAGTCGTGAGTCAACCGCTATGAAGAGCTTGTGCTCACCGTTACGATTGCGGCACCAAAGCTTGCCGTTAGCGAGGAAGAAGCCACTAGCGTAGCGAAGGAAAGTAGCGAGGGCTTTGTTGTCAAGGTCTGGCGGTTGCTTGAAGTCGGTAAGCCACTGCCGGACGAGTTGAACTCTTTTGTCGCCGGCCAGGGCCTTGGGTGTGCGAGGGACGTTGTCGTAGGAAAGGGGGTCGGTAACGGGTGGAGTCGAGACTTTGGTAAGGGGAACGGTATCGTTAACAAATGTCGTTAGAGTCAGACGGTAGTGGGCAAGTGGGGGTAAACGAGGGATGGTAGAGGCGGAGCGGGCGAGGGTGGTTGGTAACTGGACATGGTGCATGAATCCGTGCATACGGTCGATCCAATCTTCGAAGATGTCGTTGTCGGTATCGTCTGGGGGAGGGTCGGTAGGCTGTAACGGTCGTCACAAAAGTCCATCGGGTCCATGAAAGGTCCCTTTAACGTGTACAAGCTCGAAGTGGAACATAAGGATAGCCATGATCCAGCGGTTCATACTAGCTGAAGGCTGAATGTCAGGGTTCTGTAGCATACCTTTAATGTAACGGGCGTCGACTTCGATGATAAGGTTCCTAACGCCTAGGAGGTACATGCGTAGCGCCTGCAGGGCTTGGTACAAACCGTAAAGCTTGAGCTTGGGCTGACTGAACTAAGCGCGAGGAGCAAAGTAGACTGGACTGGGTAATCCCAAATCAGCCGTTAACGAAGCTAGAGCATGAACGTGATCTTAAGCGTAGTCTGAAGTGGGGACTAGACTCTGGTACGATTCGATGATTTGTAGCTACTGACAGGGCAGTATTTATAGGTACATAAGGTGATAGATAAAAGGGGAAACCGGTAATAGATAGTAAGCGTAGCGGATGCATGTGATAATGTAGTAGTGCGTGTCGGGAGTAGGGCGATAAAAGGGGAAACTGGTAAGAGATAGTAAGCATAGCAGATGCATGTGATAATACATGTCAGGGGCTGTAGGGAGAGAGGCCTGGACTGTTGCAAGGTCGGCTGGGTCGTTAAGGGATAGGTCGGTAACGGTCGATGTCATTAGCAGTCGGCCGTTAGCGGTCACGTGCTGAGGTCACGTGCTTGGTTCGACTTGTCGGTGTGGGGCAGCCAGCGCTGACCGGGGCATATCATCTCCCCTTGACTGAAAAACTGACTGTCCCCAGTCAAAGGAAAATCCTCGAAGTCTCGTGATCGTTAAGCGTGGTCCGTGCGGGGGGTCTTGGTCCGTGCGCCATACCGGAAAACCATAAATAAATTCCAGCGACTCTTTGGACTTCGTCATTTCAACACCTCTTCTCATGTCGGCTCCTACATTCTTCAATTACTCTATGACCTTCGCGCATTTCGTGGCAGCTCAGGACTTCCTCGAGAAGGCGCCGAAGGTCCTGGCGATGGGGTGCACGCTGCTCCCGACAAATCCGGAGTCGGCAGTAACGTCAATTCTGTCGACTTACTTGCATTGGTTCGAATCGGCGGGCAGGAGCGGAGTCACGTGGGTGGAGCAGGCAGCAGTCGGAGAGGAGTGCCGGGCGCTATACGCCCAGCACTGACAGGAGGCCTGGATAAGGCCATTTGACAAACATTTTGTAAGTTCGTTTCTTAACGGCGTATACGGTATGCTAATGGCGACGTTAAGGGGGAGCAGCCAGCGGGAGAGTTGGAGGTTGAGGAAGCGCCAGCGCCAATGGTGGTAAGTATGAACGGTGTCGCTAAGAGCTCTAGCAATGTCGTTAAGGGTTTGCCTAGTTGTTTGAAAAACTGTCTTTTAATGACCAATTCTTTTTCCAGCATCCGATTAAGGACCCATTGGCATCGGCCGGTACAAGGGCAAGGGAGGACCGTGGCGAGGGATCGAGTCGGCAGGGCGGAGCTGCCAGTAACGCTGGAGCAGAGTCGCCAGCGTTGCCGGCGACGGAGGCAAGAGCGAGGACAAGGACAATGACAGTGCCGAAGGTAAGTTCTCCGTTTTCTTCATTGCGGCCGTTAAGATTTTAACGGCGACCGTTTGCAGGGGACGCTGGAGGGCAAGGAGCGGGCCGCCGAGGACGAGGAGGACAAAGGAAGCAATGAGGAGATAGCGGTTCCCGAGTCGTTTGACGACCGGGAGCTGAAGCGATTGCTGCGTGGGTGCTTGCCCTCGTCAGTTCTCAATACGGGGGCGGGCGCGGGGGAACTTGTTGGTCAAAGAAAGGAGAGGAAGCTGGTGGCGCCAACTGCAAGGGCGGCCTTCCGCGAGAGGGTGGGGGCGGTAAGTCTTTTGCTGATTGGCTCGGATACCGTCTTTGCTTAATGTCTCTGTCGGTAGTGCGATGGCTGCTGGGCCCTTAACAACCCAGAAGGCTGCTGGTACCTGACCGGCAACCTGCCTTGCTACCGCTGTAACGAGGTGAGCAAGGGTTGTTCGGTACGGGGGAGGTCATTACGGGGTCACCGTGGGGGTCACAAGGGGAAGAAGGCGGAGGAGGCCGCTTTGGTCCGGGCGGCAAGGCAATACTTGGAGGGGCAGCGAGAGATAGCGGCTGGTGGTGGGGAGCCTGCCGTTAAAAAGGCAACGCTCCTCCTACCAACGAGGCAAGAGGGGACAGTAGCAGAGGGAACCGGCAAGGGGAAGGGCCCAGTAAGGACTGTTGGTGTCAAAAGCCGGTCCGTAGTGGAGTCGAGTGACGAGGAGATACCGACGCTGGCGAGAAGCTCTAAACGGCGCCGTTTGGAGTCTGATGAAGAGGGTTTGGTTGAGGGCATGCATGAGGTGACTCCTACCGGGGAGAGGGCGATGGTAATGGAGGAGGCAGAGCCGGAAGCCGAGCCGGTAGAGTTAGCGGCAGAAGCGGAGGTGGGGGACGAGACAGGTGAAGCGGAGGCAAAGGACTTGGTAAGTTCGTCGTTCCTTAACGGCTGACCGGTAATGCTAACAAAGTTCGCTTAGGTGGAGAGGTTCGGGGCCCCCCCTCAACCAACTATCGACAAGGAGGAGATCAAGTGGCTGGGAGAGGACCTACCGGTCCCGTTCCCGTTCGATCCTAGAGGTGACTTGGAGCGGTATCGGGCGAGGGCGGCAGAGGTCGAGTGGTTAATGGGGAGAGATATGCAGGCGGCGGAGGATGACTTGCGAGCAGCGAGAGCTCGCTACTGGCTGCTGGTGAGGGTGCGGAGCGCACTGGCACGCTATCAAGACGATTGCAACGCCTTCATCGGATGGCAGGCAGAAGCGGGGGTGACGGAGGAGTTCTGGGGGAAGTCGGGGGATATGGAGCTGCCTTCAGATGACGATCTCCCTCCCGCCTTGCCCTAAAAATGTTTCCTTTTAGTTTTTGTTAAGTTCTTGTTGCAGACTGACCCCCTTAAGGGGTCTTTTTAATTAAACAATTTTCTTGGAGTATGGGCGACTGGTAAGATGTGAAATGGATAGCAAAAGATCGAAGCAACAGGGGAATAAACAGTTTGAAAAATAAGATAAACGCTCAGTAAATCATCATGGCGCTTGCGCAAGGTCGCTTAACGACTGCATCTTAACGAAAGGCATAGTGAAAAATCGAAGCAAAAGAACCAAAAGAAAGACAAAGGAAAAAAAAGATAAACGCTCAGTTGGTCATCATGGCGCTTGCGCAACGCCGCTTAATGGCTGCGTCTTAATGAAAGGCGAATGGGGAGCGGTAGTGACAAGCTAAAAAGAATTAGAGGGCTTAACGGTTGTGCGTGTATGTTGGAAAGCATAGGTAGAAAGAAAGTCTATGATGGATAGAAACGGAGTAAGTAAAGGTGAAACAATAGAAACGAAACAATAGAAATAAGGCTTATCGAGAGCCGTTAAGGTTTTCGGGGAGTTTATAGCAGTGAGTGGGGTGTATAGTGGAAATGGTGTTTTCTAATCTTCTTCGGCGGCATTGTCTAATGATTCGTCGGGATTAAGGGGGTCTTCGTCATCGAGTAAGTCGGTTTCTTCTAGTATTCTTAAACGGTCGGTATCGATGTCGAAGGCATCGGTAGGGAGAGGGATGCAGTCGCGGGCGAAATAAGGGACTAAGCAAAAGGCGGCTACCGGTCGGTGGAGTACGGATCCATCTAGTTCGCAGAGAATGTAAGCGCCTCCACGGTTACATGATATTACCACTAGCGGTCCTAAGTATCGAGGTCGCATCTTCTTGTTATGGGTGACTTCAATGCACGTATTCCTCATCAATACTAGGTCTCCTTGCTTGAAGTCGTAGTCTCGAATGGTAGCGGCGTGCTCTTGTTCGAAATGGAGAGCCGCTAACCGGCAGGCGGTAAGGACGGTATCGTGTAAACGGTTGAGATCGGCTTGTCTGCATTGTAGGTCGATGGCGCGTTGGGCGATGAGGTCAGTAGTCGTTAACAGGGAATCGGGAGGTGGCTGGAGGTAGGTCGCTTCGATGATGTTGGCGGGGAATAGGGGATGAGTACCAGTAGCGGCGTAGTAAGGGGAACAACTCATGCGGCGGCAGATGGTAACGTGTTCTGACCAGAAGACAGAGTAAGCGGCTGAGCTCCACTTGGACTGGTCCCCATTAACGGCTTTGAAGAGGGCCTGTTGAACGTCAAAGTGAGGTCGTTCGGCGATCCTGTTAGCGCGTTTGTTGTAACCGGATATGCAAATGTGGTTGATGTGGTACTTTTTGGCGAGGTAGGCGATGGCTTTAATGATGGGGGGACCGTTATCGGTAACAATTTCGTTAAGGGTGCCCCAGCGGCAGATGATGTCTTCGAAGAGCCACTTAGCAATAGTGTCGGTATTTTCGCGAGCGAGCATGCGGAATTCGGGGTAGTGGATTAGCGAACAGCGTCCTTGGATGATATACTTGAACTTGTTTGAAGGCGGCATAAACATGGTGTCGATGTAGATTTTGCTGAATAGGGCGGCGGGGATAGCGACGGTAGGCGGTATGAGGACCTTGGTTGTTTGGTGGACTTGGCAAATGTGGCACAAGCGAATGTACCAAACGATATTGGCTGCTACCTGTGGCCACCAAAAGTGCTCTAGCAGGGCGGCTCTCGTAGCGAACAGACTGCAATGTCCAAGGTCGTCATGCATAGCATGCAAAATGCGAAGTTGTGAGTCAGCCGCTATGAAAAGCTTGTGCTCACCGTTACGATTGCGTCGCCAAAGCTTGCCGTTAGCGAGGAAGAAGCCACTAGCATAGCGAAGGAAAGTAGCGAGGGCCTTGTCGTTAAGGTCTGGCGGTCGCTTGAAGTCGGTAAGCCACTGCCAGACGAGTTGAACTCTTTTGTCGCTGGCAAGGGCCTTGGGTGAGCGAGGGACGTTGTCGTAGGAAAGGGGGTCGGTAACGGGTGGAATCGAAACTTCGGTAAGGGGAACGGTATCGTTAACGAATGTCGTTAGAGTCGGACGGTAATGGGTGAGTGGGGGTAAACGAGGGACGGTAGAGGCGGAGCGGGCGAGGGCGGTCGGTAACTGAACATGGTGCATGAATCCGTGCATATGATCGATCCAATCTTCGAAGATGTCGTTGTCGGTATCGTCTGGGGGAGGGTCGGTAGGCTGTAACGGTCGTCGCAAAAGTCCGTCGGGTCTGTGAAAGGTTCCTTTAACGTGTACAAGCTTGAAGTGGAACATAAGGATAGCCATTATCCAGCGGTTCATACTAGCTGAAGGCTGAATGTCAGGGTTCTGTAGCATACCTTTAATGTAACGGGCGTTGACTTCAATGATAAGGTTCCTAACACCTAGGAGGTACATGCGTAGCACCTGCAGGGCTTGGTACAAACCATAAAGCTTGAGCTTGGGCTGACTGAAGCGGGCTTCGCGTTCGTTAAGGGTGATGGAACCGAAGTGGTTATAACGACGTTGCTTGCGATTGTCAGTAGTGCACTGGCAAAGGTAGAAACCGACCGCTATGTAGGAAGTGTCGACCGCTAAGATCACAGGATCGTCGGATTTGTAGTCGATGGGAACAAGGGGTTTGGCGTCGTGTAAGGCTTTAACGAGGTCTTTCTGGGCATTAAGCTGGTCGGGTCCAAATTCGAAGGGAACGCCAGTACGGGTGAGCTTCGTTAGGTGATGAGCGCAATGGGCGAAGTTCTTAACGAACATCCAGAGGACTCCAACAATACCTAGGAAGGCACGGACTTCGGTTAACGACTGGCAAGGGCCCCAGCGGTCCAATAGCGCTAAACGGTTTTCGTCAGGAACTCAGCCAGTAGGAGTGCAAACGTGGCCAAGAATCTTAAAGGTCGGCGCGCAAAGGACTAGCTTATGACCGGAGAAAGTGCCACTGCAGTATTTCATGTGCTGAAGGACGCGGTTCAGGAGCTCAAAGAACTCCCAAAGTGCTAGACGAATGTTGGGATTGTCGGGATGCTTAGCGGGGGAGCCGTTAATGAGTTTCCAGTCTTTCGGGCCTTTAACGCCAACGTCGTCGATGAAGCTGAGGGCGTTATGGGGGATTTCGGGCTGGAGGATGTGAGTGACGTCGTCATGGAAGATGGGCACAGCATTAGTCCATCCCATCAGGAGCGTTACTAGATGGAGGGCGCCAAATGGTGTCTGGAAAGTCGTTAAGTTGCGGGAGGCGGGATCAATAAGGCGCTCGTCATAGCCAACATAGAAATCGAGGGTAGCGCCGCAAATGCGGCCAGCAAAGGATTTGGCAATGTGGTCAGGGAAAGGGGGAACGCCAGAGTGGCAGATTGTGACTTGGTTTAACGGCTCGAGGCTGTGGACTAGACAAAGTTTACCGTTTTTCTTCAAGACACAGAACCAGCGCGACCGGTAAGCAGAGTTCAAGGGCTCGTAAATGCCTGCTTGGATCTTGCTACGGATGATCTCGCAGATTTCCTTTTCGAGGCCTGGCGGTATCGGTCGGTTGTGCTGAACCCAAGGAACATGAGGGATGGTTGGTATGCGGATGGGGGGAAAGAAGTCGGGTCAAAGGCTACCTCGCTCGGAGTCTTCCCAAGCGAATGCGTTTTGTTGCTTAGCGACAAGGTCCATGAGTATGTTAATCTTGTCTTGGGTAAGAAAGCCGGTATCGTGTTCCTTAACAAAAGTCGCTTTGCGGTCGTCGGTAAAGCAAGGAGTCGGTAAGAAAGGAAGGGGATTAGGATCGAGCCTGGGTATGTTTGCTAAGGGGTCACCAAGGATATGTCGTTTGATTCGGAAGTCTTCACTAACATGGCTAGCAACTGGCTTGGTCTTCAACGCGATGGGCTTGTATTTCTTCTTGACTTGGACTCCTTTGCGTTTTGGCTCGGCGGCGGTGTAAATGGCTGGGAAGGGGACGTTAACGTAAACAGGGGTAGAGACGGTATTGAGCATTCCAGATGCTTGGCCAAGAATAGAGGGATTGGAGAGACTAATGGAAATGAAATAAGAGCGCGGCGGGATAACGGTCTCAGAAAGGTCGCTAGCGGTCGCATATAGATAGGCAAGAGAGAGATTGTTGGAAACTGTTTTTGGGTTTTCTAATATTTCGGAATCAAGCGGGGTATGCGATTGCACTATAACAGAGTGCTTTTGGTGGTCATAGTCGAGGACGACCGCTAAGTCTTCCTCAGAGTCGCTAACCGTGGGGATGGTGGCGAAAGCAATGGGGCGGCCTGGCGCTATACTTAGGCTGAACCCTTTGTTGCTTGTGCTGATCGCGGGGAAACGTAGGGATGGTGCAACGAAGGCCGGTATTGGGGTCTGTTATCGTTATCGTGGTTTCATCGAAGGGGTGACCGAGCAGGATATCATAAGTGGGCGAGCGCAGGACATGGATCTGAAGGTACAGGGTAATACCGCCAACAGTGCAAGGGATGTTACAAGCTAGACCGAGGGATTTGTCCATAGTACCATTAGCGCTCTGCATGTTCAGAATGATGCTGGGGTCGTAGGAGATACCAAGATAGTTAGCGATTTCTGCAGACATGGAGATGATCTGGGAGCCGCTATCTGCTATACATTTGATTTCCTCATGGTTATTGACCAAGAGCATGATGGACCGACCAGATAGACTGAGATTCCTGAGCGACTGTTAACGTAACCGGTTCCTCCCCAGGCGGTAGCGACTTGATGTACGCTTCCACTGGGTCGATCGAAGTGACTTGGGCTCTAGCGGTGTCGGTAAGAGGAGGGTCAGTAGCAGGAGTGTCATTAAGGGAAAAGAAGGGCAGAGCATTGTCAACGATATTGGTAGACTCTTGGAAGGCAGTGACGTTAGGAGGTGCGGTTTGTTTAGGCATAATGGCGTTTCTGAACTGGTTCCGGATGTCGTTGGAGAGGGAACAGAGTTCGCCGACAGAGACGGTAAGCTTGGTCTGAAGAACCTGGTCAAATACCTGCTTGGACTGTTCAATATCGTAGATGGGGGCCGTACTCCGGTAAGCAGCGTCCGGGCATTTGTCAGGAGCGCCAAAGTTTTGATTAGTCCGAGGCTGATAGCGAGACGAGATACCGGAATAGGGGTGGACTGGGGGATCAACCGTGGGAACATGGTTAATGACTGGCGGCTCAGGGACTTTAGCGGTACCGGTAGCGGAGGCAGAGGCAGGACGTTCGTTAGCGACAGGGGGAGTGGCGGGAGAACTGGTAGCAACAGGGTCATTAGCAGCTTTAGGGGGAACCGGTCAATATCCCTTAGCATGAGGGATCTCGATACCGTCAAAGACTTCCGCTGGGCGGCGAAGAGCATAGAGTTCCCGTTCTAAGACAGCGACGCGTTCTTCCCTGGATAACATTCCTGGGCTAGCGGTTGCCGGTTGCAAGACTTTGTGAATAAACGTCTGGGACATGCCTTGGAGTTGTTCCGCGTCAGGGTTAGCATTAGCGCTGAGTCGGCCGGTAAGAATCTGGTTGGGGTTGAGCCGGTGCCATTCGTCGACGCGTTCCATATAGAGCCGTTTGCCGACATAATAGGGGATCATAGCGCCAGACGGTAGGACAACCTTGCCTTCGTGGTTCCGATGGATTTTGCCTTGACTGATGAAGCTTTCGAGCTTAACGCAATTGCCTCGTACCATTGTGTGACTGGTTTCGCCGCAGAAGTGGCAACTGTCGCTAAGAGGTCGAGAGGTGCGGGGCTGAGAGCTGTTACCGGCAGCCAATGCAGCCATCTTTTCCTCCATATGTGCGAGAGTGTTAACAATAGCAGTGGAGGCAATGTCAAGAGGTTCCTTTTTAATGATAGTGGTTGGTACGGGAGCAGGGGTGTTAATGGTGGGAGTCTTAGCGTTAGTGGTCGTCGGTTTCTTCGAAGTCGTGGCAGTGTTGGTACCCTTCAGGACCCATTTGGCAGCTTCAAAGACTTGTTCTACCTCATAGGGGTCCTCTGGGTGATGGTCGGGAAGGGTGATTTCTAAACGGCAGACAAGTTTGGACCATAACGAAGTCGGTATGCCTTGCTGGAACAGACAGCATACCTCGTTCTGGTAGATCTTGCTTTTAGCCAGGAGCCAATGCGCCAGGCGCTCCAAAATGATGCGCTGACTTGCCGCCTAGCTGCCATGCAGGAAACAACCAACAAGACCAGCTAGATAGGGATAGCTAGCAAGTAGTAGTGTTACGTGTGTGTGAGAGGAGTCAAGCAAAGTCCCAGAAACCTGGTAAGGAGATGAGAGGTCGGAGTCGGTAAGGAAGTGTGAGAGAGTGGTAAGAGATAACGGTGCGGCCGTTAGTGTCTGCGCCGAACCGTCACTAAGGGAGAAATCTGTCAAAGACCCAAAAGGTTGTTAAGGAATAGCTGAAGAGTTAACGGAAATATACGAGCCACTAGCCATAAGCGCTAGCGTTTAACGAAGGCGAAATGAGGGCACCCGTATGGTGCTTAATGAAAGCAAAGCGTGGGCACCCATATGGCGCTTAACGATGGCGATGAGTGCTAGTCCAACAATACTGTCGGGCTAAGCGCGAGGAGCAAAGTAGACTGGACTGGGTAATCCCAAATCAGCCATTAACAAAGCAAGAGCGTGAACGAGATCTTAAGCGTAGTCTGAAGTGGGGACTAGACTCTGGTACGATTCGATGATTTGTAGCTACTGACAGGGCAGTATTTATAGGTACGTAAGGTGATAGATAAAAGGGGAAACCGGTAATAGATAGTAAGCGTAGCAGTTGCATGTGATAATGTAGTAGTGCGTGTTGGGAGTAGGGCAATAAAAGGGGAAACTGGTAAGAGATAGTAAGCGTAGCAGATGCATGTGATAATGCATGTCAGGGGCCGTAGGGAGAGGGGCCTGGACTGTCGCAAGGTTGGCTGGGTCGTGAAGGGATAGGTCGGTAACGGTCGGTGTTGTTAGCGGTCGGTCATTAGCAGTCATGTGCTGAGGTCACGTGCTGAGGTCATGTGCTTGGTTTGACTTGTCAGTGTCGGGCAGCCAGCGCTGACTGGGGCGTATCAACGTCCCAATCATCCGGTGAGGCTGCAGCCAGGACATCCGCTTGCGCTATATCAGACTTGCGTGTGTTCTGCTGCCATATCCATAGGCTACCGGGAGATTTGGGGAGTCGAAAGGACATCAATTAAGAGGGGTGGAGTAAACTGAACCGGGTCCAGCACGCAAGCGCGCTGGCTGAGACATGAACCCAAACTCACCCAGATTTCCCATTCTGGGTGGAGCGCGGGTGACGGGGGGCCTCCGCTCAGCTTGGCTGGCCAACTGCAACAGCTGCTGTACAGGTTGGGGCAGCGAAGGAGTCGTAAGTTCCTCGCGGGGCTTCGGGGTAAGTCTTGGCAGGGCTATGGCCCAGGACGACGGCTTGTTCGTCAGGAAGTAAGGCATCCTATTCTCTGGGAAGCCAGAGTCAAGGTTGGTACATCTGCGGATGAACTCGGGGCAGGACCTGTCCAAGCTGGCGTGGGAGGTCGGCCCACAAGAGGCACAGGAGGGCTTCTGGGCTGAGCAGCTAAGGTTATCATGATCAGTGCTAGCGCAACGGTGGCAGACAGATGGGGAGGGACAGTCCTTCCTAAAGTGGCCAAACGTCTGACAGTTGCTGCAGCGCAGCAGTTTGCAAATGTCCTTGCGGATCGGTACTAGCCAACCTCCAATAAAGATCCTGCCTGAGATCATGGCGTTGGCCGAGGAGGCACTGGTGCACGTAATCTTGAGTGATGCGACCGCTTGGCCTTGAGAGCAGAGTTCGGGGCGCTTCAGCCAACGTGCAGAGGCTATGGATCTCAGGCTAAGGCTGTTTTCGCGTTTGATGGTACGGAGGCAGTCTGCAATTTCGGGGTCAAAGGGGCCAGTACACGGGACAAACCTGGCTATGAGGCTGTAGGCCTTGTCAACTGTTTCCGCACTGTCACCAAACAGATCACTCAGGAGTAACCAGTTGGTGGCCGCGTAATGGCGAAACCTGTTGGCAGAATCAGCCAAATCAAACTCCACCAAGTATGCACCCGGGCTGGTTCTCTTGAGCCCTATCACCACCGTATGTGTGCGGGCCACTACCAGCTCCCCTTCCTCCGACTCATTATTCGACACTCCCTTCTTGTCGAGCGCTTTGAGGGCAGAGTTGAGAGCGGTCCTCAACTTGGACAAACCCACAGCTGTCTGGTCGGTCGGAGCCCCGACATCCTTGGGGTCAAAATGGACAAGCACCATTCTCGCATCGTGTAAGATGCGTTGCTGGACCTTGGTAGCATCTTCCTGTGGGAGCGAAGATAGGGGCTGAGAATTGGTTGTGGGCCTGGTTAGAGGGCATGGGTCCCCGGTTCTGGATTTAACTAACAACGCCCAGGTTAACGGGGGCTGGGACGGCTGAGGTTGTGGGGCCAAGGCAATAGCTACAGTGTCGGAAAGTGTCGAAGAGATGAGACCCAAATCTTTTGTGACAGTCTGCAGAGTAAGGGAGGTCTCGGCCCGACTGGCGTCAGTGGCCGAAATGAACTCTGCAGACAAGTTCAGCTTGTTTACGACTTCAGAGAGCATACCTAGAGTTTTGGCAGCTACCGCCTCAGCTAGCGACGTCGAGATCTGATCAGTAACATCAGCTTCCAGGACAAAGGCCACTGCCAAGGCCGCATTCCTGAGGTCGGGGGTCTTGGGTGCCAGTGCAGCTGTTACCAGGACGTTCGCCAGTTTGGTTCTGTCATAGGGCTTGGCCGCTAGGATCCAACCTCTGGATTCTAGCCATTGTCTAGCATCGTCAACTGTTCTAATCACGCCAGAGTCGATTGCCATCAGGGACTTGAGGTCGGAATGAGTCGGAAGCTGAGGAGGGTGTCCAGGGGCCCGGTTGAGAGAGGGGCCCCCTCCAGATGGCCTGCGGGAAGCAGAGCAGACCGTCGGGGACATATGAAATTGCACCGTGGGGTTCAGTGTCAGGGGAAGGGAGTGGGGGCTAATAAGGGTGGAACGGTGGGGGTGTACCCAAATTCTACGCTAGCTACGACCAGTAAACCGCCAGGACCCCGGAAAGGTGATGGTGGTTTAAGATCAAGGAGCGCTTCCACAATTTTCAATAGTGGCCCCCAACATGTGTATCACATGTGACTACTATGCTTACTATCTCTTACCAGTTTCCCCTTTTGCTACCTTATGTACCTATAAATACTGCCCTGTCAGTAGCTAATCATCATCTAATCATATCAGAGTCTAGTTTCTGTTCTAGACCATGGTTCAGATCTCTTTTCACTCTTGCTTTGCTGCTGGTTGATTTGGGGTTTACCCAGTCCAGTCTCTTCTCACTTGTCTCTAAGCTTAATAGTATTGTTGAACTTAGCTCTTTTTGGCTGGTCTTGTTGGTTGTTTTCTGCATGGCAACTAGGCAGCAAGTCAGTGCATCACTGCATAGCCATTAGCATTTCAACCATTACTTGACACAATGATATAAGTCATTGTACAGTCTGCATAGCCATTAGCATTCAACTGTTACTTAGCACAATGACATAAATCATTGTACAGACTCTAAGTCATCACTGGTAAATAGTGATGCCTAAGTGATGGCTATGGCAGGCCATCAATGGAATTTTCTGTCTTAGTTGCCAGTGTTTAACTGTGGCTGAGTTTGAATTTCTTTTTCTCGCTTCAGAGTATATAGACCATGCAAAGGTCATGCCACTTTGCTGAAGAAAACAAAACCAAGTGACTAGGGAGGTGGGTTTGACCTGCCTAGGAAGGAAAAGAAGCAGGTCAAGGTGGCTAGGTCAAGATGCAACCCTGCCAGTATATGATGCAAGCTAATAGGACTTGCAAAGAAGGTGTACATCATTGCCTCTGCAATTTCTGGAGGGATTGTCATGACAGGGACATCAACTGACATCCCATAATATTGATGGTGGCTGACAAATGGAAACTATACAATCTGTATAGTTGCAAGAGTCAAGCCAATACATGTTACCACATCAAGCTGTGATAACACAGTCAATTGCAGTTGCAGGTCTGCAAGCACCTGCAACCTTGACAAGTTCAAGAACAAGTTAAAACAGGTTTGTGTTTTGCCCCACAACATGGAGGTAGACAAGGAGTTGTTAGCACAACCAATGACTGTTGAAATGTCTGAGCCTTTAAGAGGGCAGATCCACACGGGATACACAAGTGATGCCCCTAAGTCTAAGGGAACAGAAAAGGCTCAAGAGCCTTCTCTAGATATGGAGAGTGACAAGCAGTTGGCTTGTCTGTTACAGCATCTGCACAATGCAGGAGTTCCAGAGGATGTTGGAATCAATGTCCTTTAGGATCCACTAGTGCAGGTTGCCTTCAATCAAGTTCTTAATGAACTTGAAATAGTGAAAAGGCAGCATGATGAGGCCTGCAAGGACCTCTATTGTGCAGTGATGGGAGTGGAAAAGCAAATAGCTTCTCCTGAGGAAGATTCACCTTGGAATGTCCATCAACACCTATTGTGAGGGCACCTGTGTTGCCCTACATAAAATCTGTCTCTCAGGGAGAGGATGTGGTTATGGAAGACCAATTAAAGAGAAAAAGAAGGGCAAAAAGCTGCCCCTCCTAAAGGTCATAGTGATTAGGTCAGCAAACTCAGTCTCAATTGTCCCCATAGGCCCAGTGAGACCTATGCAGATTCTATTGGGCAACCTAGTAATGCTGCCATCATCTAGACCTGGTGTAGCTAGTGTGATAAAGAGCAGCAAACCAGCTGCTCCTGCTGTACTGGTGCACTTCCCAAAGAACATGCCCAAAGGAGCCAATGCCAGCACTATTGAGTTTGAACAACCTCAAAGATATACTTTTCTCAAAAATTACCCCAAGCATCTCATAATGGTGATGCATTGTGAGGCAAGTGACAAAAAGTTCTTCATCCAACAACCAAGTAAGAAGGGGAGCAATGACAATAGGTTAGAGAATGAAGACTCATTAAGAATTTATCAGGAGATTGAGCCTGATGATGATGCACAGATGCATCAACTAAAGAAGTCTCACAATGCTCAAATCAAGCAATGCTTAGCACATGATGTGCAAAAGTCTGCCTGGGACTTCCAGCATTTGAACAATACTGTTTCTGGCTATCTGCCAGATGGCTGTAATACAATTCATATACAAGAGCTCTGAAAGCACCAAAACAATTTTTAAGGGCATGTTGCACCCTAATTATTATTAGTTGCCAACAACCAATGTTGTTTATATGGGCAAGGAAGCAAAGATTGCTTGCTCACATGAAATGGCTGGGATGACTATACATCCTATTGATATGGCAGTCTTGAATAAGAGACTCACCAAAAAGATGACTAGTGCCTAAATAAACCAAACCAATGCTGAAAACTGCAAGTGAAATGTCAAAAACTGTAGACATATGTAGGACTTACCAAAGTCAATCACCAATGGCTCTGAAGCAAGGGCAAAAAAGCCAGTGAAATGGACAAGCCTAAGAAGCAGGCAGAAGTCATGTTTCAATGAATCAAGCTGTGATTGGTAGCTGTGCTGATCCAATCACTGGGCTCAGATTCATTGGGCACCTAGCACCCTCAGTACTGAGCCTCACTATCCTTCCTGGCCACAATACAACATGTAAAACCCCCATTCAACTTTGTTGAGCTTGACACCATCACCCGATGCACCTAGCACATGGAGAGAAGGGAGAAGGAAAGCTGAGAAGAGAGGGAAAGTAAGGATGCACAAGCACCAAGCCCAGAGCAGGCAAAAATCATTGGGAAAGAGAAAACCAACTGCCAATCAGCAGTCATAAGAATCTGTTGGAAAACCATGCTGAGTCTGTGTGCTGAGGGAAGGGCATAAAGGGAGTGGAAAGAGGATGGGGAGGGCAAGCAATTGTGTGTAGCTTGGAGTCCCCAGGAAGTGGATATCTTAGGCCAAATGCAAGAACTTCACATTTATTGGAGTTTATAATTATTAATTTAAATTGAATCTTTCTGGATGAGCAGAACTTAAGTTTTTGCTAACAAAATAAAACAATAAAATTACATTATATTTTGAAAAGTGTTATTGAATTGTCAAGATGCCCAATGCAACTTACTTGCAAGTCAGAGTTTTAATTTATAAGCAAATACAAATAAACAAAACTGCTGCACTTTGCATCATCTGGAGCCCACCACAAGGGGCTTCTTTACAATAAAATATACACTTCTTGGACTTCTAGAAAGAATCCACCTGTGAAACTCTACCATAAGTTTTGCTCTGTCTGGCTCTTGGCCTGGCACACCCAAGGTTACCACATCAAAGGTCAAAAGCTCAATTGCATCAAGCAAGAGGGAAACTCATGCCAATTCTAGTGGTGCAAAATCCTATTTGCCTGATCCTGACACTCTACTCAGAAAACAAAAATTTTGTATTGTGAAGAGTCAGTCAAACTAACAAAAACTTGTGTCCAGTGATTTTCAGTCTACTCCTCAGACCAACATCATGGATCAATCTATAAGATACAAAATGCCACTGCCTGATAGCAGGGACGCCTCCAAATTCAAACACAGTGAACCTGCAGAAGTTCACCAGTTTTTGCAAAGGATGGAATCCTTGTTTGAGCATGCTGGTATTAAAGTAGCAAAAGAGAGAAAGAAGAGAATTGTGGAGTATGTAGATGCTTAGACAGAGCAGGAATGGCTTGGTTTTGACTCTTATGGAGATGAGTATTCCTGGGATAACTTTGTAAAAGAAATCAAGAAATCCTATTCAGAGGCAGTTGATGATACAGAGAGTGTTTCAAACCTGGATCACATTTGTAGGGAGTATGCCTGCCTGAGCAGAAATGATACAACAGAAATTCATTCTCTCATAAGGAAGTTCAGAGCAGAAGCTAAGAAATTGGCCAAAGTTATTGAGAATGGGTCTCTGGTAGACAAATTTATAGGATGCTTTGTGCCAACCCTTGCTGATGCTATAGAAGAAAGGCTTGTTAATAAGTATGAGCACTATAAGGACCCTGCTAGGAACAGACATAAGGATGACAAATATGACTTGTCTGAAGTCCTAGCAGTAGTAGGAGCTCTTGTAGATGGCTCATTTGTGAGAAGTCTTAGGGGAGAAGTGGTAGACCAGAGAGGAAGTACTCAGAGTAGTCCTAAAAATGAAGAAGCTGAAGAGAAGATGGCTCAGATGCAGGACAATATTGAGGTGCTATGCAGGCTATACAAGCCAGCCAAGTAGACATGCATAAAGCCTACCTAAATACCAACAGTCACAATAAGGCCAGAGCATGTCCCCAGCTGTACAGACTCTACCAGGAGGCAATACTTATTGCTTTTATTGTTGGGGCTCTGGATACAGGATTGCTGATTGTGAACAAGTAAAAGCTGATGTACAGAAGGGATGGGTAATTTTAGTAGATGGTAGAACTAGAATGCCAAACAAAACACCTTTACCTAGAGAGCCTGCTAGTATATCACTCCATGATAGAATAATCAAGTTGCATGACACCCAAGGAAGGTTGTACTTTGGATAGGCCTCAGAAGATGAGCCAGAGATTCCAACCTACTCTACTTATGTCAATGCTGCTAGGGACACTTGGGATGGAAAGGATTCAATATGGAGAGGCAGACCATCTTGGAGAACTTTGAAAAAGGTTTCAACAAGATGGCTGAGCTTATTAATGTGCTAGTGAACATCAGGAAAACAGCCAACCCTAGTCAAGTACAAAAGCACAACTTCAAGGATTTTTAGAAGACTCAAGGAAGGCAATGGGGAAAGAAGCCACTCACCCTAGAGCATCCCCATTACCTGAGAGATCACCTGAAAAGCTCTGGGATGAAAAGCTAACTCTGGTAATTCCACCTAGAGCAGCACCAAAACTGGACTTACCTTCTGAGAAGGTACCAGCTCTGAATGAGGAACCCAATCTCCCAGTGCAGGTCACTAGGGAAAGACCCATTCAGGGAACTATGAAGGAGTTAGACAATATGGTAAAAAAACTATGGAACACTCCTGTACCCTTCAGTACAAAAAAGTTGTTGAATATAGCACCTGGACTAAAGGAGGCAATGGTACAGAAATTGGCTCCTAAGGCAAGGACTAATCCCAAGAACTATGTGTCAGGAACTCCAACTCAACAACAGAAGAAGCCTCCAGACAAAGTCAATGTCAATGATTTACCTGGGGCTACTTACTTCATTGCAGATAGAACACAAGTTGGTCTACTTACTAGAGCAGTAGTACACCAAGATTGTGTGGCCACTTACTTGGAGAGTATTCCTCCAGGGAAAAAGCCAGTAGTGGTGTATGTAGCTAGGGACTTGCAGGTCCTATGCTCCTTGAACCCTATTGTCAATAGAAAGGTTAAGTTTTTGCCAATGAAATAAATCAATAAAATTACATTATATTCTGAAAAGTGTTATTGAATTGTTGAGATGCCCAACACAACTTACCTGCAAGTCGGAGTTTTAATTTGTAAACAATTTGTAAATAAATATAAATAAATAAAACTGCTGCACTTCACATCACTATGCATATGCAAAATTGTATTCATGGGTACTTCAAGGTATATTTATGAACCCAGAGTAACTAAGGTTGCTTGTTCATGTAATATCAGAGGGCAGGCTCTCAATTCAGATGCAAGAGCACATTCATGCTGCTCTCTTACTGCAGGAGTTCCATAGCTTCTTTTTTTCTCTCATGCAATGCAAAGGAACAGGAGTATGTGCTGTGTTCTTGAAATTGATGTGGATGCTATAGAAAGTCACCTTCCAAAAAATGACAGTGACTGATTACCTGTCCCCCTTTCTTCATGCATGTTTGCCATGTTAGGACATGCAGATAATAATATGTGTGGTGTGTGACTTGCTCAAGTCCCCACCAAGCAACACTTTGAGATTGACTGTGGATGTAGTACTTGCTGCATCATGATCATCCAGGTTCCCAGAACTTTGTATCTGGGATTGCAATTGATAGCACTAGACAGGTGCACTAAGGATCTGTCTTTGATTATATCTTAGCATGCATGCTAGCTCCTACTGAAGCTAATGCCAAAGCCTCATATATGAGAGCATTTGCTCTCATAGCAGCTCACTCATAGCTCTATGCAGATGCTGTGGCAGATTACAACCATGAAAGTTTGGTGGCCTTCCAGGCTATCAGTAACTACATGTTTCTGTTATACAGACTCCATGTAGAGCCTGCACAAGCCCAGAACTCAGGCAAAATGGAGGTACTGCAGCATCTTCTCACCAATTGCATTCCATGCATGTAGATGGACCACACATATACCTATGGTATATGCTATCTAGACTATCACTGGTCTAGAAGTGGTTTGCATATGGACATGTTCCTGTGTAGATGATAACCAGTTGGCATGGTTGGAACATTATGGTATTCCTGGTATACTTCAGGGCTACAATAGGTGGTACTATCTCACCCAGAACAACTAAGAATGCATGTGTGTTCTCATTCAACTGTTAGAAGCTCACAGGCTAATGTCACTTGTTGATTGTGAGTGGCTATGCTACAGCAAGGACACCATGGCTGATAGACCAAAGGCTGCAATTGACATAGCCATAAAACTACCACTGGTGGTAATGACCTTGAGTGTAGTAAATCCCCCAGTAGGGCCTGATATGTCCCTACTTGTTTTTGATTCTGAGAGGGAGTTCCAACAGCAGAACTCCCAAGCTGATTTGATGTCATCTTCAGATGTGTCTTCCCAGGAGAGCTCATCAGTTCCTCCAACCTCTCCTGTTCTAGAAAGCAACACTGCTTCTAGAACAGTGCCACCAGCCCCACCTAGCAATATGGCACCTAGTAAGACTGTGGCCAATGCTGCTGTCTCCAAGCTTATGGCATCTGCAACAGTTCCAACTGTTAAGGCTGCTTCCACCACTACAGCCAACACTGTAGTGGAAAGATGGGATGAAATGGCCACTGAGCAAGGAGACCTCAGAGAGCCAATGCACATTGAGAGAATGTAAATTCCCTCATAGTAATCACTGGCTAATCACTACTTATGATTAGCTCCACATATTCAGACTGTAGGATCTTAGATCCTACACCTAATTGTAATGTAAGAGTCACTAATCATGCTCCAGTAAAATCCTAGGGATGGGATGCTAGTCCCCACCCCAAAACTACTTGCACTCACAACAAGCATATTGCTTATGAGACCTTGAGGGTCTCATAAAGAGGAGATGTAGTGAGGCCACTCATTACCAGATTATCATTGATATCATAGTAAACATTTATTTGATATTTTCAGATGTGTATATATATATATAAGGTGATGATTATGTAACCTTAACAGTTTTACTTTACACATCATAGGCAGACCCTATAGACAGGTTCTGACTTATGGCTTGTGCATGTCAGACAATGTAGTGTGCAACATCTTACAATGAAGGTAAGGTAGGTTAAAATTATAATACTTATTTCACACTTCAGCTTGATTAAGGGCCATGAAGGTGGCCTGTCTGCTAAGATCTCTATAATGCAAATTACTTAGTCATCACAACATTGTAACAGTGGCCAAATTGACCCTAGAAAAGAAATTTATCATGTTGTTTTAGCCCTTGATGAGAGCATTCATTATCATTCATTATCAATGTGCTGTTAAGCAATACCTTTGCAAGCACTGTGACATGACTCACAATACATTACTTTAAAGACTAATATGCCACTTGCCATGGAGGCTGGTTCCACTTTGAAGTGTTTGAAAATGGGAATATTAGTTGCATTGATGAATGGAGGCTTACAGAAAGAGTCTGGGCACTGTGGATGCTCAACTGAAGGTCAAATTCTTGTGTGCCCATTGGTTAAATGGTAGATCAGAGAAGAGGTTCAATAGAAACTGTACAACAGAGCTTTCACAGATAGACATACAGGAATGTGTTAAGGAAGGCTAGATAAAAGCCAAAATGAGTGGAATGAATTGATATTCTATTACTTAGATAAAAGCTAAAATATTCTAAGTAGAAAGGAAAAGTAAGTCTGATGTAAAGTGGTAATAGGATCTCAGTCTCACACACATATGAGTGGAACAAATCAAGGTATGAAAAATGCAGAAAATATATTAGACATATATATGTGATATATATTGACATCATAATGCATGGTGTACTGGTAGCTCTGGCATGCACTTGAGTAGAGATAGAATTCCATGACCTGTACAAATTTCCACTACCTGTGGCCACTGTATCTTTAGTGGGAATGTAATGCATGACTACTTGATCATTTGTTACCTAAGTCATATTGTAACTAATGATACTTTGGCTGACTGTTCTTGGTTTGGCAATGGTCTTGCACCTCTTTGGTCAAGATAAGGGTGGCTTGGTCTAATCCTGACTTTAAGCTTATAGGTCCTTCTAAGCATGCCCAATGTCCTCAAAGAAGTTTTAAAGCCATGCTAAGTGTTGTCCAGCAGGACACAAGCCAATGTACTCATATTCAGTGGATGAGAGTGCAACCATGATTTGTCACTTGCTTGCCTAACCTCAAACTGAAATGAAAATGTAATGCAAAGTGGAGTGAGACATATCTACACTGGCTCAAAAAACTGCCCCAATGTTTGGCCTTTTTGGAAAGATTCACATGGTGTGCAACAATTACCTAAGCAAGAAATTGTAGAAATTCATATGACATACAACTGCATTCTGGCTTCATAATGATGTATAGATCAGGTAATTTGGACAAGAACTCACTTATCAATAAATCAAACAAAATATTCAATCATTGGGATAGTTTTTTGACTCACTTTAATTTTCATATTTAGTATAAACAATGTCATGTGACCTTGTTTGTACTAATTTGATATGTTCAACTTCAATCAATTACTTGACACTCTACCACCATCATGTGACCTGTTTCTGCTGCCAATTGCTTTTCTGTTGCTTCTCTCCTTAATGAGGGGTATTCTCAGCATCAAATCCAAGCAAAAACTGGCCTGGGAAAGGGCACTGTGGGGAGGATCAGCAAAGAACTGGAGAGCAACCAAAGAGAATCATCCTGGAGGTTGTCCTTCCAAGCTTATAGCACATGACAAATGATCTATTATTTGTCAAATTACTACTGGGAAGCTGGATAATGCTGTTCAAGCTACACAGTTCATTAATTCTATCATCTCCAGTCCTGTCAATCCTCAGACAGTCAGGAATGCATTGAAGGAGGCAAGTTTTTGCTCAGCAACAAAGAAGAAAGTTCCCATGCTCAAGGCTGCTTATTGTGCAAACCAGCTCAAGTTTGCTCAGTATCATGAAAACTGGACAGTGGAGGATTGGAAAAGAGTTTTGTGGAGTGATGAGACAAATATCAATTAGATTGGATCAGATGGGAAGGTATATGTGTGGAAAATTCCAGGAGAACCACTATCTGACCACATCACTACACCAACTGTCAAGCATGGAGGAGGAAACAATTTAATGGTATGGGGCTGCATGGGTTGGAATAGAATAGGGAAGCTCATTGAAGTTCAGGAGAAGATGGATGCTGCACAGTATTGTGAGATTTTGGATGAGGGAGTGGTGGAAAGCTTTGAGAAGTTGGAAATGGAAGAGGAAGGACAATATTTTCAGTAGGACAACAACCCAAAACACACCTCCAAATGGGCAACAACCTGGTTTTCTGATAACAACATCATTGTGATATCCTGGCCTGCTCAATCCCCTGACCTCAATCTCATTGAACACCTCTGGGTTTACACCAAGCACAAACTTTTGGAGTATAAGGTACCTCCTAAAGGAGTGCATGAGTTGTGGGAGAGAGTAGTCAAGAAGTGGAATGAAATACCACCAGAGGTAAAGCCTCATAGAGAGCATGTCTAGAAGGATCAAAGCAGTTATAAAGGCAAACGGAGGCCATACCAAGTACTAGATATGAAAATTAGAGTAAATTAGAGTGAGTCAAAAAACTGCCCCAATGATTGAATATTCTGTTTGATTTATTGATAAGCAAGTTCTTGTCAAAATCACATGATCTATACATCATTATGAAGCCAGGATGCAGTTGTATGTTATGTGATTTTCTACAATTTTTTGCTTAGGTAATTGTTGCACACCTGTGAATCTTTCCAAAAAGGCCAAATATTGGGGCAGTTTTTTGAACCAGTTGTAAATTGCCTGACCAATCAGAATCTCAGTATTCATAGAAGGACATGTTGATCTAAACATCATTTCCATTGAACCTCAGTTCCATGTTACCAGTTGTGTTGAGATAACACAAAACCCAGTTTTCTGCCATCCAATGGTGGTGCTTTGGGTTAGTATTGAAATGTCCAAGTACTTCTACTGTATATGCAATGTGGGATGCAACAAGATGCAACAAGGTACAACAAAAGAGAAAATGAAGGTCCATAGTGTGTGGCATTGCAATATGTAGAATAGAAGAAGTTTGGATTGCTTGGTCAGTTGCAGGAATATGGTAAATACTTCAGATTGCTCATGATGCATTAATATCATGGGACTCCTATTCAATTCAATCTCATTTTTTCCCTCATTGCATTTTGTTACACTATATTATATCTTGCTGTGTCTTTTCCTTGTTGTCTCCACCCTATACTATATCCTTAAGTGTTTCTTGACCAGTGCTACCTATCAGCACCTGTTCTGTGCCCCTGGTGGCCAGCTACAATAACAAGGGCAGAAGGCATGTGGAGAAGCTGGCACTGGCTGAGGATGAATTGGTAGCAGGCTTGTTGCAGAGGTTGGAATCTTATGAGTATTCATTTGTCATGACAATTATCAACAGGGATGCATATCTTGATTTTGGACAAATGATTATTGACTCTTATGATGTGAATGCCTACATAATAGCTTCAAACCTGAATATCGGTGACAAAGTGGAAGTATCCCTCAGAGATTTCGTTAAGTCATATTAAACCAGCCGTTCTGTCTCAGTGAAGTTCCGTCCATGACAAAACTGACTGTTCTCAATATACAGCCAATCAAGCTAAGTTATTAAAGGCGCTATAGCCAAGTGGTTACGGCGACAGATTCGAACATTTAGTGTGTATCTGTTCCTCTTTGAGGGCGCAGGTTCAAATCCTGCTGGCGTCGGTATATTTTTTACCATGGTTTGCACATCCCCAAAAGGCAAATGCCCCATGATTGACTGTATCGGATATCGACGAGGACTCTTATTCTGCTGCAATTCGTGCTGCACCGTAGATCCGAATATAGTATTACGGCATCGGACTTTGCCTCATCCGTCACAACATCGCTCTCCGCAACCACATCTATTTTCCAGAGTGGGCACAGTATAAACAGTGCCGTCCTTTCCCAAGAGTCCCCCTGCAGATGGGGTTGACATTGCAAGAATGTCTGACTGAGACATGGACGAGAAGAAGATGAGTACATACTTCTGAAGGCGGATTCTTCAGGGTTGGAAGATTATCAAGCGAAATATAAGAAAAAAAGTGCGATCTTGATCAGTGTAGTCCAGAAAATAGAGTCTGTATTATGGTAGGATTGGAAATCATAATGATCATGATGGATATGAACCTATATAAAAGCTTGTTGAAGCATAAGTATTCTAAGAATAAGGTTTATCAAGTTTACCGAGCTGGATACTTTTATCAAGTTACCGAGCTATACCCATGAAGTCGTTGATCTTGAAAGAGTGTAATCTTATACCACTTGCGGAAGTGATTATTAGTTTCGCCATTACTCCATCCGCCAATCGTCGTCGCACACTATCATTGTGTATCAATACTGTCAACTGACCCCATAACTCTTTCAGCGAGCATAGAAGCAGCTCGTTCTCCCGCTGCAGATAGTTTTCTGGAATGGACATCAACAGGCCGCACTATTCTAGATCAGTAACATGTCACTTCACTTCTCACAAACTCGTCATATTCACATGTTACTTCACTACTTGTCATGTCGGTTTTCTCGATTCAGCGACCATTGAAGGAGCGTGCTTTGACGAAAAATTGATTGGAGTCCCTGGGAACAAGAGACGGTGCCATAGTGGTGCTGGTACACAAACGTGCTCTTGACTTACATCTCGCTCGTTGATGCGTGGGGTGAGGTTGAAAGAAGTGTGAAGATAGCAGAGATCAAGACATGCATTTTCGGAGATGACCCAGAGAGGTTCAAGTATGACCAGAATCAAGATTCTCCTCCTCCAAGGACATTGTACTCGAGAGAATACGATTGATCCTTACTCCTGAAATATTCGCGAGCTGTAATTAGGTTGACAAGAAATATCCCGTTTCCAAGGCAAGCACTATTTCCTCATGTTACTCCCCGTTCGAGTTGAACGTAATACGCCTGAGAAACGAATGCTTGAAGTATTTCCTTTGATTCTACAATTCTTTCCCGGTACACTCGACTGAGCAAAGACAAATTTGGTGCATTGTGAATCCTATAGACGAAAGATCGAAAATTGCTCTGTCACTTGGCCAAAATTTTAGCAATCTAGGCATAGCAATCGGAGGAGTTGAGAGTTGAGAATCAGAAGATGTTCACATGGTCCGCAGATGGAACTCGGGCATCAGTGAGAGATCGAGTTGGAGACACTTAGGGACGGTCTCGCCGTAGAGCAACAGTCAAGACATTTTTGACTCCGAGTAACGGATCGCAGGCTGAAAAAAAAAATATCTCGGTGAAAGTTCATCACGTTTATCTTCATCTCGAAGTTTAACTTCAGAGGAGAACAAAAAGAGTCTTGTCGTTTGATAGCATAAATTTTGAAATTTTGAGCGACTCGGAGAGAGTAGAATTCGGAAAAATTGATCGATAAGAATGAAACTTAAGAAAAGCATGGACATCATCGGAATGTGAATCTGAACTCGAATGGCCCTCCCACTTTCACGGTCTGCAGAGAGCTATGAAATCTTTTACTGATAACTGGTTTTTCTTCGATTTTCACTTATGTATGTCTTGAAACAAGCTTGCGAAAGTTCAACAGAAATCCGAGGTCGCAGGCGCAATGGTTGAGCCTATCTCCCTCCAGCATCTCCAGGTCTTGGCATCATGGTTCAGACTCCGGTTCAGTACAAATTACCCCTAACCCCATGAATCGATCTAGCCCGATGCCAGCAGTGTGGAGGCTTAGTATGTAACCTCATGATTGCCTTGCCGTTGCAATGGAGAACGGCTAAATGAATCATTCGCACTCGGCCGCATACCGCGGATATGCATTTACACATAAAATTTCGATATGGAAAGCCATTCTTTGCCGCACTAAGGCGATCTGAGTGGAGCTTCTTTCGAGTCTGGTGACTGGCCTGGTGATTTGGTTTGACCGACATCTAGCCCACACTAACGGCCCGAACAATCAACGTATATTTTGCTTAATAAGAATGCTAGAATGGATGTCAGGGTGCACATTAGCCACTATGCCCCACGGACAGCCTCCAAAGTCGAAGTCTAGCTTCTTTAAAAAGCATTCTCTTAGGGTTGGCGACCGTATAACGGATGCTGCGGGGCTTACCTTGCGTGAAACGTTATTCCCGCTATTTCTGGTCACGATCTTATACTTTCTTTGGGTAAGATAAGCGCTTGGTGATTGATATATGACTGAACGGTTGTGATCTTCTCAGGGTTTTGCATATGGACTGCTCGATACATTGAACAAACATTTTCAGAACACGCTTGGGATCACACGAACGCGCTCGTCTGGTCTACAAGCGGCTTACTTCGGAGCGTACCCTCTTGCGTCTCTTGGATATGCTAACTGGGTCCTGCGGAATTACGGATATCGCGCGACTTTCATCTTGGGGCTCACTTTGTACGGTATTGGAGCCCTGTTAATGTGGCCAGCTGGCCTCAAACGGAGCTTCGGTGGATTTTGTGGCGCGACATTTGTTATTGGTAGTGGTTTGGGCACTCTTGAAACAGCTGCGAACCCTTACATGGCTGGTGCGTGTCAAGTTCGTCTTCCTGTCCAAGCACATCAAATATCAAGATCTCCCCAGTGACTGGTCCGCCGCGTTATGCCGAACTGCGAATCAACTTGGCCCAGGCTGTTCAGGCAATCGGAACAGTCATTGCACCAGTATTGGGCTCCTACGTGTTTTTCAAGGAGACTGGAGACAATGTTGCTGCTCTCAAAAATGTGCAATGGGTGTACCTTGCCATAGCTATCTTCGTTTTCTCGCTCGCTGTTGTATTCTACTTTGCTGTAATCCCTGAAGTTACCGGTGCGTATTCTTGGAGCACGTGTCTGATAAGGTCATTAAGCTCTGTCATAGATGCGGATATGGCACTGCAAGCTGAGATGACGCACGCCGGAGATAAGGAAAGCGACAAATCATTCTGGACTCAATATCGTGTTTTCCATGCTGCCTTCGCGCAGTTCTGTTACACTGGATCCCAAGGTCCTTCTTCATGTCTTTGTGTCGTCTTCCTCGTCTTACCTCATCCTTGCTACAGTCGCAATCGCTGGTTATTTCATTAACTACGTGACTGAAACGCGAGGTCAAACGTCATCGGCTCTGGGTGCCAAGTTTCTTGCCGTCGCACAAGGTTGCTTTGCCATCGGACGGTTCACCGGCTCCCGTAAGTCTAGAAACTGCAAAAGTGAGAAATCCGCTAATCATTGTTTGTCTGATAAGTGCTAATGCGCTTCGTGAAACCGCGCTATATCTTGCTTTTGTATTTCTCCGGCGTCATCGCTTTCTGCAGTGCTAGTATAACCCAGCGAGGTAACATTGGTCTTGCCATGTTGAATATGACCTTGTTCTTTGAGAGTGTCATTTTCCCAACTATTGTGGTCCTAGGCATTCGCGGAATTGGGCGGCACACCAAGGTATACTTCTGAAGTCTTCCGTCTTTCCTTAACTAGATACTGATATTACAAAAAGAGGGGTGCCGGCTTGATAGTTGGTGGTGTTGCTGGTGGTGCTTGTGTAAGGCCATCATATTTTCAGTGAACTTATTAAAATATTACTAACTATGTCGTGTGCAGGTGCCACCCATCCTGGCTCGCGTTGCTGATGCACGCGACAGCACCGCATTTGCAATGATCATTCCGGTGATCTTCTTTATCTTAGCTTTTACCTATGCTCTGTGTGTCAACTTTGTCCCGATATATCGCGACGCAGTTGACAAAATTGGTGATTCTAATCTTGGAAACTCCGACAAAGAAGGCTCTGTTGGAAAGGGAAGCCTGGATAATGACAGAAGCAGTTTCAAAGAGAAAGAAACGGTATAAGATAAATGGAGAAGCTGCCTTACGATCCCACTACGCATAGGCAATCACAAAACTATAAACAGACATTGATTTACTTGGAACACTTTCTGTATTACCAGGACTTGTGTACGTTTATACTCCGGCTTACTGTCTCGGCATTATATATAACTCAGTACAAACTAGAGTTATGCGCGTAGTCAATGGCACGTAAGACATCCGATGGTATGGCTATGGAATCGCCAAACACGATAGTAGTAATTACTTGAGGATTACTTCGATCGAGTAAGCACGCTAAAATTGGAATAGATCAGGCTATTATGCAGCAATCACACTCAGAACCAGTATCTCCCGTCAAGGCCGTCAAAGCTGCGCGTGTAGCATATTCAAAAACCTCTGCTACACTCTCGCCTGTTTTTGCTGAGCATTCGATGTAGCATCTAGCACCAATATTTTGGGCGACAGCCAACCCCTATAGCACCATTGAATCTCAAAGCACAATGAAATGGCAAAGATCAAGACATCGTACCTGTTCTCTGGTGACACAATTCGTAGTTCTACTTCTGAGATCTTTCTTGCAGCCAATAAGTAGATACGGTATGTTAGGGCAGTAATAGAGAACTTCGGTGAGCCACTACGAAGTGCCTGTTCAGAATCCGGACGATATAATTAGGTGTTTGATGTCAAACCTTTTCCTCGATGTTGGCCAATGAGTCAGGTGAATCTATCGCAAAGCAGATGAGTACAGTATGTGAGTTCGGATAACTCAGTGGTCGGAGCCGATCATAATCCTCCTGGCCCGCTGTGTCCCACAACGCGAGTTCGATGTGTCGTCCGTCAACGTGGATGTCTGTGACGGTGTTTTCGAACACTGTCGGGATATGCACCTAGTGATTAACATGCCAGAGCCCGTAAATGTCTAGAAATATGATTATCGGGTCCAAGGTCGCCTTACAGTAGGAAATCGTCCTTGGCAGTAGACCATGAGTAAAGAGGTCTAAATCACCGCTCATGAGAAGGTTGTTGGCCTCGTGCAACCATAATGCTGACCTTTCCGCAAGCTCCATCGCCTATAATGACTAGCTTGCGACGTAGTTCGGGCGTAGACGATGGGGGGACGTAGGACATTTGTAGGTGCGCCCTATGAGACAAAGAGGATGACGAGAGAAAAGGAAGGAAAATAACCGACAGCACGGTCCTGAGTTGTGGGCACCCTTTAGCTGGGGTAAAGCAATTCGCGGCCAATGTGTGGCGGTCGACACTGCAGGTTTTCGGCTCATCTATGGGATGACTGGATCCACATCAAGCTAATTCACCGCAATATACTTTACAACATGTGTCCATCGGCATGCCCTACACAACATAGGAAACATTAAGCAAGGACAGGGCTTCAACACATCAGGCTCGGCGCAGCGTCAGTATTCCGTCCACTAAGAGCTAGAAGAGAGAGACTTTAATCCGCAGCTCGAATAAATATCCAAAAGGATTTACGAGTAGAAAAAGTGTTACATATGCTATGGTCCATATGGCATGGAAAGGTGGGGAGGATGTGACCATCCGGGCCGGACGGAAGGATGCCAAGAAACAGCCGGGCCGGCCTAACTTTCAGCCTTGGCCCGTTTCGTAGCTCAAGACTTTTTGACCGCCCACTGACCACGCCACGACAACCTCTGCGAGGACAGTTCCAATACCAGACATTAAAATACACGAACACGGACATAGACGTCACTACGATACATCTCCGGCGTAGAGTACCACTACTTTACCCCCGCCTCTTAGCCCTGTAATGTGGCTTGCCGGCGGTATAAACAGAGTTCATTCATTCATTCATTCAAGACTTTTTGAATCAGATGCCGTGCTATGCATTTTCTGCGAATTGTAACCTCTTCTAGAATATACTATGACACTGCGTCCTTGACTGCATCTACTAAAGATCGATCTTGGCCGTCGTCTCCTTAAATACGCATGACATAGCTTGCACATGTGTGGGATTTCAGTTCCACAGATCTCGTGATGATAGGGCAGATGGTTGATTTTCTGTGGGAAGATGCAGAGACGGATCTTCGTACTTCCAAATCCGAGCTCATGTACAAGACACATACTAGTCAGTCTTCGACATGAGTGATACCATCTAGGACATCCTACTTGTTGTTACCGTTTTCCGTTTGTTCCATATTTTGTTGTGTTAAAACGTGTTTTCATGAAACCAATGGATAGTGTCAAATCGCGCATAATAACGTGAACTGCGAACCGTGACACTTAGGAACTCACCACATCTCAGACTCCTCTTCAGGTGAGTGAGGCAGCTACAGAATGAGAGGGACTCGCCACAAATAGGACTCCTCTCAAGGCGCAGTTTCGAACTTGTTACTTTTGCTAGAGCACCCCGAGGATAGGCCCCAGCCCGACGCAACGCGGTCGTTTCGCTCTCCACTGAGCGTGTCAACTCAGACTATTGATTGTGTGCAATATAGAACATCCGGTATGGTGTAACGGCTAACATTGCCGCCTTTCATTTGAATTGATGCAAATGGTTATTCGCGGCAGCTCGGGGTTCGATTCCCCGTACCGGAAATAGATCCTTGAAGAATAGTGGCCTAGTCTTTTTTTCCCCTCTCTGTTTTTTGAACAACATTGCGCTTCGGCTAATGTCAAAGTCCGTGCTTCACTATCTCCGTGAGTTGGGTTGAAACAGTGTTCAATCTCTCGTGGGTCGCCTTTCGCCTTTCCGAATCACAAATGGTCATGATCATCGGCAATCAGGCTCGAAGCGTCGACCGCAAAATTCAAGTCCTTCAGCCGTCAACTCGTGATTAAAGGAAGAGATTTAGGAGTAACTTCTGAAGTAGGTCATCGAAGAGCGGTTAACCTTGCATAATTCTCAAAAAGTTCTCGTATAGCTTTGAGAACGACGAAGACGCGATTCTTTCCACCACAATGAGGGCACCTGATTGTGTGATAGTATCTGATTGTTGCAATAATTACACCAGTTAACGAGCTAGCATGTCCTTATTCATATTTTTACATGCTGGTCGACCCCAGATTCTACATCGTACATATACAAACCATCGTTGATCGATTCCGGAAGCTTGCCTAAGGAAACCGATCAGCAAAAACACCAAGATACACTTCTCACTACTCACAAAAAACGCCCAAGAACAAATCCCGAATTTTCTGCTGCAACCACGACTGTTTCTTCTTACTATTTCCATTCCTCTTCGCCATATCCAAAATTTTCCAGACACGTTTCATCCTCACACCTTCATACGCACCCACCACACTCTTCAACGCATCCTTGGTATCAAGACCAACAACTTCAACGTATCTGTGTAATAGAAGCCCAATGGCGACTGCGTCCTCTATGGCGCACGACGCACCCTGTCCGGAATCCGGAGGCATGACGTGTGCTGCATCACCGAGGAGAATTATTCGTCCGGTCCCGGACGGAGAGCTCCATGATGGCATGCGGGGCGCTTCGTACCGCGGTAAAACGAGGAACTCGTTTTCCGCCGTACATCCGAGGTTGATGATCTCTTCGTACACTGGCGCGCCGGGAGAATCATGAGGCGATTTCCATGTAGCATGTTGAGAGAGGAGATGCGCGCGGACGGTTGAAGGCTCTGATTCGGAGCGCGTTGGTAGGGTGGGTGATTCGTAGATTGACCACCATTGGATGTAGTTCGTGCTGAGATCGTCGTTCTCAGTGAATTTGGAGGGAGATGTGAGGGAGTAGCCAAAGAAACCTGGTGACCCGAATGTCATGGTCACATTTTCGGATTTGAGGCTTTCTCTGAGGCGCGGGGAAAGGCAAGAGAGAGGTATAAACCCGCCTACACCCGAAAATCCGCTGCTATGAAGTCGGTATCTCTACAATCGGCTGAAAACGAGGTTTGGTGACTCACTCGTATATTGGGGCGTACTGATTATCAAAGATGCATTCTCGAACAACACTCCAGACGCCATCGGCACCAATAACAAGGTCAGCCATATCAGAGCAACCATCAGCAAACTCCACCTCTACGCCTTGGTTTGTCTCTCGAACCGATAGAAGCTTTGAATTCCAAGTTATAACGTCCGCAGGGACATCTATAAGGAGTGCCTCGTGAAGGACAGCCCTGCGAATCATCATCTGGTCGAACCCATAGCGTTCCTTGCGTCCATTCCAAAAATGGCCCAACAAACGACCAGAAGAATTTCGGAAAGTAAAAATTGGGCCTGGACACCCGTTCATTTGGATGTATTCAACAGCTTTGGGAGATATGGAGGCAATGGCACGCAGTCCGTTGGGAGCGAGGCCGAGACCGCCCCCAACTTTCGTGGTTCCAGGTGGTCCATGGGATTCGTATATTTTTATAGTCACATTTTGGTTCGCAAGATGTCTCTTGAGAGAGTGGTATGCAGATAGCCCTCCAATACCAGCACCAATGATGATCACTTTCATGAGGGTCAATGTTCTAGGCCACCAGAGGTCAATGGTGAAAATTTATACACCAGAGCGAGATGCAGACTCGGATTTGCTGAAGATGAGGCTTTCAGGTTACAAGAAAACTGTGATTCCGTTTTCCTCTACGCGAGTGCGTTCTATTGCTCATAAGTAGTACATGTACAGCAGACAAACTTCAATCGTGTGATGGCCGTCTGCATGCGTGTCAGATATGCCGCGGCAAGTCCTTGAGCCCGTGATTAATCCGATCAATGATCATCAATGAAAGGTCATCAAGCGTGAATTCGGATTTGGCAACGGTGCTTTAGTGATTTATTTCCTGTCTTGGCATCATCCATATTCATTTTATGCAAGTAGTTGTCAGACTTTTCACTGTAACTCTGACTGTCGGTTGGAAGGAACTTAAGCGGATGCGTAATGCGAAAGAAATTCTTATAATAGTACATGTCCATCTAATGACCTATACCTATAAAATCTCTAAAACGAGCGCAATGAGATCTGCGGTTTTGCAGCGTTCATTGCTGTCGTCGATGTACCGCCTCCGACGGCCCGACGAAGGGACTGTTCTAACAGTTCACGCGTGTTGGTGTCTAACTTGGCTGCAGCATCTTTGAAGGCCGCAGGTGAGGTAGTCGCGTACTGTAGTAACTGAGATACCGTCTGTGACACCACAGGGGTTATAGGAACCTGAGGAGTAGATAGCAGCAATGCAATTGTGGGTAGGAAAACTCCCAATAGACGGACCCCTGAAGAGGACGGGTTATAAGTCCAACGTTAGTACAGCCTGAATGATCATAACACTTACGATGAACTTCGGGCGTTGATGAGAAGAAAGTTGAAAATGCCTTCCATACCTCACCAATGGCTGTAATTTGAGCTTCCGTGATTGTACTATCATATACCAGCGGGGCCATTTTCGCCACATATTCGACCAGTCCAGGGATCAGAAGTCGCGCACAATGATGAAGCATAGGATTTCCTGCGCTTGAAGCTGCGACAAGTGTTTTAGCACAGTGAGCCGCAGTGAGTGATAACTGAAAAGAGGAAGGTTTAGCCGGATTATCATTATTATTGAAACGACGAGGTGGTTACCTCGCCCAAATCCAGAAGTTTCTGTGAGATCAAGAAGCAACAATGCTCGATGACAGTTTGAGACACTTGAACCGATGATGGTATTACAGTAAGGATGAGCACTGCAGCCAACATGTTGTTTTTGACCTTCTTGGCGGAGATCAACCCATCACGCCCGCTGCCAGAAAGCAGATCAGCAACTGATGATGAATATTGCGAGAGCTAGAACATACCTCATTGCATCGATATTCAGGAGACATGAAGAAAGCAGTCCATGGATCAAGCGCTCATAAAGGTCCTGACCAGAGCTGGAGGCTAGCGGAAGGTCAACCAGTATCGTCTTCAGAGCGGGAAGGGTTGGACCGACAAGGTCGATCTCGGAAGATTCGTCTTTCAAAAGGTCTAGGGAGAATCCTTGTTTGTTTTAGACCTAAAAAGAAAGACGCTTGTCGTACCACCGTATAGAAGAATGGCCACCGCTCTTATGTCCTCCCTCCGTGAAGAGTTGATCGAAGAGGCAACTGCATAGATAGCCGAGAATGCGGCGATAAGCATTTTTATTCGGTCGGATGGTTCACCTTCTGTGCAAGGCGGTCAGTGAGGTAATGACAAAGTTTGATAATGGATCCTAACGTATGACTTGACTGCGCGATGCAGACGTGGAATGTTGTAGAATATACGAACAGATCCTGAGACAATGGGCTTTTGGTGAAGTCAGAGAAAGTTCATCTCCAGAACTGGGGTTGATCATTGATAGAGGCTTCGTCTAGAAAAACGGAGGTACATACCTGGATTGGTGCTTTTGAGAAGATGCAAAAGAAGAGAGCACCTCTAGAAGATGTACTTGAACTTTTGCAGGCTCCGTCATCGCTATCCGATAACATAAACTGACGAATTCGTCGAAAATTGTAGGTTCCTTGATAGCATTACCGGAGTATTCAGGTCGTACTAAGCACTTGAGCGCTTGTAGAGCTGACAAAACGAGTGATTGGCGGGCTGGCGAAGTAGAAGTCGAATCGGCAGAAGAAGTGACAAGCGCCTCATACACGAGGCCGAAGATGATGTAAAAGAAAGCAGTAGGTTCTTCGCGTTTCTCGAATTTCGCTGCTTGTAATTCAGAAGTGGATTCTTGACCATCCATGGCCGCCAGAATGTATGGATCCCTGCTATCCATAGACGTTGCGACAGCCTGCAGAATGACAGACCATGACTTGGTGTAATACTTGGATAGAAAAATCAGAAATTGTTCAACCACAAGCTCCGAAACATACCGGGAGAAGAACTTCTTTCCCAAGACTTGAATATGAAGAGTCTAAAGCAACCGTCGACGTATCGTTTAAAAACTCGGAATCGATCCTAATGCTCGCATAGTCACGTAGCGCGGCTATCCATAGTGAAGAAAGAGTCCCCCGATGTGGCTTCACGACATTTTCCAGATACTTTTGTTGAGGAGTTGCCACCTGGAGTTGAGCCCATGCTGACAAGGTCGAAATCCTCAACATGGCCGACGCATTAGGACTCAACTCCCCTGTCTCCCCAAGAGACAGCATTCCTGAATCTACCGACACAACTGAGGAACTTGTTTACAAGAGCGAAGACAGAAACAAACCTTTCGATTGCTCAAGTGCGGTAGTAAGCAGTTTAAGTATACGACCCATTCTGCTAACATCTGTCACAACACCACATCCAACGAAAACAGCACAAGCATGAATTGCCGAAGCCAAAATCTCAGGCGTAGAATCGGAAGAAAAAGCTGGTGTGAGGGCGGCCGTAATAGGTGCTTGATGCTGCTCCAAGAGTAGGGCATCAGGATACGCGGGGTCTGGGACTTTGGCAAAAACCTGGAATGCTGATTAACCACTCGAAGCTAGGGAGCTGAGAAACAAAGATATCACCTCAATAACGTCTCGTAGGACAACGAGCCCTTCCAGCCGAATTTCTGTAACGTAAGCTGCCGATGCAGTGAATGCCATCTTGATGAGATCTGGTACTCGAGACACGAGAAGACCCTTCGTGGGCAGACCAAGAATCCGGGCATGAGCAGCATCAAGTTGTTCCCGTCGACCACTTCTTGACACAATCGTGCAGATGTAATGAAGGCATTGGAGTGCAAACAATTGTGTTCTCCAACGAGATGTCGGGTGCGATCCACTTGTTCCTTCTTGAGCTACGCCCAAATTCAAGGAGTCCCCTTCGTCGTCCCGAGGACCTTGTCGACTAGCAGCATCGACGACTTGTTGTGAAGCAGTTGTTCGAGACATGATTCGTTGACAGAGGTCGATCCATGCAGATGGATTGTGTACTACCGTCTGCTCCAGCCAGCTCGAGATGACATTCCGAACCCCTTGGACAGAGGAATCATCGTCTAGCATACCAAACAATTCTTCGACTAGTCGATCTCCTCCCAATTTCGACATGGCTAAGGCATCTTTCTGAACAAGCTGGTAAAGTGCATTGATCGATGCAATCTTAAGAGGCCGGCGTGTCGATGACAAGTGAGACCTGAACTGGGTGACCAAGTCCGGGATGTTGACGTGCTCAGGAGCAAACATAAGGAAGTGTTGAATGCACTTAATAGCTTCGACACAAATACCTTCATCATCCTCGACAGAGAACTCGCGTACTAGATTGAGGATCAGAGTTCGTGTTCGGGTAGAGTCTTGCATGTCGGGCCCAAGTACGGAAATAACTGCATCAATGATTTGGCAAACGACTGGGTACGCGGGATGATCACCACTCAAATTCGCGTTCAAAAGAGTACCGCCTTCCCGCTCATGAGATTCCATAAGATATATCTTCAAGAGCATCCCCAAAGTACTCGACACACATGGAGCATAAGCCAAACTTGCGGCATTAATGACTCGTGCAAGTGCACTCAAGGCCCAAAAGTGTACCACAGGATGTGGGTCGTTACTGAGCGACATCAAGATGTTGACGGTCGTCTTGAGCAGAGGTCCGGCTGCTAGACCACCTACATGGGTGTAGATTGCACCAAAGGCTAATGCACAACCGGCACGGCCGTAAGGATCACGATTGTTTACGACGCGATCGACTAAGTCTTTGATTTGGCCTGTGAGGAAGTTTGTTCCCGAGAGACTGGCTAGGCGACCTATTGACTCGCTACTAGCTGTACGGAGAGCGATATCACCATCGATTAAAGCTTCATGGAGAAACGGTGAGAGAAGCGATGTGATCTGGGTGCTGCCAAAGGTCTCCCGTGCTTGCCGGAAATGAATTATCGTAGCGTGTCGCAAAGCGAGCAAGAGGCTAATCATAGCATTGATATGTACAGCTGCTTTCCTGCCCGAGTTTTTCTCGAGTTTGGGAGACCTGACTGATTCGAGGAGCTGAGTGATGATACGGATTGTGGATGTGAGGTCTTGAAGAGGAAGCAGCTGAGCGAAAAGCTCTATCGCAGTGTCGACAACTGATGTAGCAGGTGGAGGGGGTTCCGATAGCTTGTACTCTGAGTTAGAAACCTTGGCTTGACAGAGCGAGAGAGGGTCATGTTCACAAGCTCCAAGGATAGGTTTCCGGAGCTAAAGTAAGGTATCAGTAGTGCTCGAATGTACAGACAGCATACAACTTGCCAAGGCATCAATGGAGACCTCGATGGTATCACAATTGAGGTAGTCCTGTCCACCCTGAGAAGGATCTTCCCCGAGAGCACTGTTTCCAACATCCGAAATCTCATTAGATGTCACGCCATATGCATATCCGTCGACAGTTTGCCAGACCGAAGTGAAGTTGCCCGACGACGACGCAATGGCGGCTTGAACTGACGATCCAGCATATCCATCGGGGCTAGCAAACAGAGAGACAGCTGATTGAAGTAAAGTAACCTGAGTGGATTCTGCAAGGCTCGAGAACCCAAGGGCTGTGAAACACTGGTACACACGCCGACGAAGAAGCGCCTCGCTTGACCGAAGATTGAGACCTTTCGCAGCATCGGGAAATTGCTGGGCCTCAGACGGATCCTCAACAGGCTGGCTTATGAAGTTGTTCGCAAAAGAAAGTACATTGCTCAACAGGGAGGCAATTCTCCGACCGACGTCAAGTGTGACCAGGGTGGACGAGTTGTGTTGTAAGAAACAAAGAATAGCACTCAATGCATTCTCCCGAACACGAAGAAGGAACATCCACTCTGCCACCGACCGCGTGGTGTTGGCGTCCTTACTCGTCGGCTTCGGTAGCGCATTTCGCCAAAGTACTAAGAGTTGTGGTAGATGGGACCGAACAAAGTTTGGACCAAGTGCCATTAGCGATGCGATCGAGGTCCACGCGACTTCTACCTCAACTCCGGCGACTTTGAGATAGTGCTCGCCAGCCCGTTTGAGAAGTGAGATCGCCATGTCAAGAACTTTGGCACTGACATCGTATGAAACGTACAGGGGTCGTTCAGGGATGATAGATACGAGTGCAGCGAGACCGTATGCGTGACCGAGTGCACGTAAGTTGATATCTGATGGGGCTGCAGGCAGAACAATGGAGGCAAGGTCACGCTGGAGCATATCGGTGACTGTGAGTATAACTTTAGGAAGGCGAAGCGGAGTAGAATAGCAAAAGCAACGAAGAGCCCATGCTGCATTTATACGTGTCGTGTGGCTTGGATGGGCAAGAAGAGTGACCAAGGGCTCGGTGAGAGCATCCTGATTGATCAGTCATAAATTTGAATCATTCTAGACAGAAGGACTCCTTACTTGAACAGGAGGCGGAGCATTGCCTAGTTGTTGTACGAGTCCTGCTACCTCTCGAAGGACAATGACAAGAACCTTTGAATTAGGCGCAATCTGTCCGGGCATCATAGCAGGCCAGCGCTTCAAGTACCCATTGGCAAGTTCTTGAATAGCGCTGATCTGACCTTGCTCGCTCAACATACGAACACCGATGAGGTCTCTCAACAGAATCCCGACTGAGGATCTTACTTGCAAGGTTTCATAACGAGTGGTAGCATTCCTAGGGCTGCTGACAATTTCTGTCATCAGATGCGAAATGATTAGAGCGAAGTTCGACTCCACGAAAGTAGAGCCTAGGCGGGTAAGCAACGCCGCGTAGAAGTCAAAGATCCCAGTCCGAGTCTTACGCGAAATGTTAGGTTTGTTGAAATGGTTAGATAGGTGATTAAGCATTTCAGTGGGAGTCAAGGTCGGTTTTTTTACTTCGGCTGCAGCACCGACCGCATTAGATAATCCAGCATCTGTATCGTCTTCATCTTTTTTGACCTTCTGAGATAGCTCGGGTATAGGTATTGCACGTTCAATCTGAGTAGACGATAGCATATGCCCGACGAGCTGAGCTAGCGAATGTCGCGTCGCCTGATCAGCATTGTCCAAACTTTTGACGCAGAGGTTCACGATGTTTTCAACATCGTTTGCGGATGGGTGACTGGCATCAGTACCGGAATAAATAGTGATTATAACCTATATCTTAATGAATACCTCTACACAGTGAAAATGTTGTACTCACATGTGCGGCTTCACGTTGGACAGGAAGGGATTTGTCGGTGAGACAGTTCCTCATCTGCTTCAAGATATCCTTGAGAGCTGATTCCATTACGGCCCGTTTCGCAGTAGCTAAAGACTTCCGCAACGCAACCAAGGCGTTGACTCGAAGGAGTGATGACTGGGGCAGCAAAAGCTGAGTAAAAACATGAAGCATCCTCCTAAAGAACATACCTGGGAATTTCTAACAGTCCTCAGTACGATTTGATGAATCTCTGCCATGAATGACATGTACTATTTTATTTGAGTGATGAATTTTATATCAAGCAGTGAAAGGCTGACCTGAGAGCCAAAGGCAGTCATTATATCGCCAATGCATGAAAAAGCTGCACTGTGAAAGTAATGAGATTCACATCGATAGAAACGTCAAAACATACATTTTAGTTGTTTCCTTATCCAAAGTTGTCTTGAAATCTCCGACTATTTTCATGAATGCCTGCAGGGTATCGAACAACGTCCTTGTTTCTCCACGAGTACATAACGCGACCAGACATCGACCGGTGATATTCCTCATTGCACGCCCTGGGGCTGGATACGGCTCCGGTGCCGTGATTATCTTCACCAAAGTACCCTCTAGTTTCGTCTGTACCGTTTTCAATTGTTGCTGATCCGTTGTATGAGCACACGAACAGAATGGTTATCCCCAGCAACTGCTCACAGGCGTGACCTCAGTCAACTTCTTTTCAAGAGAAGAAAGCCATTGAAAAACATAGAGCTCTCCGTTATCTCCTGAAATCTCGGACTACGAAACGCTCAACTCTTGCCAGATCGACAGAAACGACTGTCATACCTCTTCGATGTCCTCGATTAATACTGGTTCGCTCATCATTCCGAGTACCTCTCGTCGAGAGCTTGAAGCCTTCAGATCCTTAGGAGTCGTCGATAACGAACTTTCCAGTTGCGCGCGCAGGTTAAACTGATCCGCTATAGGTGGTATAAGGAATGAGATGAGTCACGTGACGCGATGAGAGAAATCTTGAAATCTTGAAGTCTTGACGCGTTTCCAAGTTACACTTGCGCGTCGAGTCTCAAGAATCATATGGCAGCATGCCACTTGGAATTAACAGTCAGGACCTTTGGTTGACCTCCTCATTACTGACAAAGACTGTGAAATCAACCATCACGTGAATATGAAATAAGATACCATTACCCCAACGGGTATCCCCAAGAAAGGTTTAATCTTGAGGCCTAAGTAATAAGACCGCACAAACTAATCATCTTTTCTCACAATTTCCCAGTGAAAAGATAAAGCAACTAAACTAAAGTTTGTGACGTGGCTGATCACTCAGTTGTACCTATATCGCGATGTGGACAATTTCAGGTTTGTTCCCTGATATTCTTAAACGTTGCGTCATTGCTCTAATGACGGTCTCCATTGTACGCTCAATACTGATCAACGCGACCTTGACAGCTGGGTTGATAAGTAATGCATCAGTGTATAATACTTTGCATTGGGCCGATCATATGCGAGACATTGAGACAGATAGAATCATAACATAAGCCAGCGTCGTAGAGTCTACCAGCACCCCTCGACCATCAAAGTTCTGGTGCCGTTAATTGTAATGTACTCCTACAGGCTATCGTATCTCATCACGTATTTCCTCCAGACGACAGCATTTGGTACAGCTGAGATCTTCTCATGTACTTCCACTGACACAAGCTCAGGTATCAACATAATCTCTTTCTGTTATTGTATCTCGACTCTGGCCATGTTTGCTGGAAGACTGCGGCCAATTAGCGACATTCCCTGGTGGTTGGTGTCTGTGGCCATTGCCATGTTCTCCATCTCTGCCGCCGATGCAATAATAGAATTACACTTTTTCGTGTCACTAGTCTACTATAGCGACGCGAAGGCCTCCCTCGACTTCAAAGGCAACTTCCAGTGGTGGAGTGATGCATCCCTATGCTTATATGTAGTGCAGACCTGGCTCGGTGATACAGTATTGGTACGTTTCGATGCTGGCCGTTTTGCGTCTAATTTTATATGTTTTGATAGATATACCGTTGTTATATGGCGTGGAACAAGAAAATCCGGATGATTGTTTTCTCCGTAATAACGTCTCTAGTGGGTCTAGGTGAGTTGATTAATTTGGCTTCAAACAATACTTAGATCGTCATTCGTAGCATTCGGCATCGCTGCGACCGTCGTTGCATCAGGAGCTGCAACCTACAGTAATAGAGGAAAAAGTTTATCCCCTCTTATCATCACCTTCTATGCTATAGCGATGGGCACGAACTGCATAACATCTTCTCTGATCGTTGCTCGAATATGGAATGTGAAAAGAGAATCTGCGCGTTATCGCTCTTTTATACTACAACAGCAGGACCCACTCTCAAGAGCTATCCGAATTACTGTAGAGGCGGGACTGATCTACTCGATATCTCTTTTAGTGCTTCTCATCGTCTATCTGACTCACCACAACAGCCAGTTTGGTGTTCAACGTGTAGTAAGTTTCTCCTTGTCCTATCGAAATGGCTTACATCTATCTCATTTCAAGCTTGTTCAAATCATCGTAAGTCTCTGCTTTATTGACACATTATTAGTTTAAATGGCAATAGGCAATAACATTTAACCTCATTATCGTTCACAGCGAACGAAGATTCGATAATCCCCGCGATTCTGTCTCCTTTAGAAGGTTTTCACAGACTCCTATGGTGATAACTAAGGATGTTGTAGTATCGCGTGATCCTCCAGCTCCAGAAGACTCGTCTCCGAGTGACGAGAATGCTGGAAAGATGGAAGACGCTGGAAAAATCGAGGAACAGCGTTCCTCAGGCTCTTGGTGACATCATGATATTGCCGATTTAACATGGTGCCCTCGGAGACTGATATACCTAGTTCGAATTCCAGCAATAGCTTTCTCAGAAGATGCATGTATGTAAGATAGGTAGTAGTCATCTCACCCTTATTAATGTTGTAACCTATATAAAGGTCCATGCAGCCTCGATGACATCATAACCCCTTTTGCCTAGGTTTTGTCTATGAACGACCCCGGTCTGGGCGAACCGATTCGAGAGGGCTTCCAGAATCTCACGCGTATCCTCAGGGATCAAGCATGTCGTGATCATGATAAAAGTCGACAACCGGTAGGGCCTATAGAGGAATTTCGCCGCGAGTTGGAGGTTGACGAAGACGAAGAGGAAGTGGGATTTGATAAACCCAAGCAAGTTCTTCTTCAATAACTTAAGAATTTCTGCATCAGTCTAAACTGCTCAGGCGCTGGTGGTTTGCTTCAACAGTCTTCCCGCTTATTGCTGGAACATTCGGGCCATTAGCAAACTTGTTCTCGGTATGCGCACTGGTACAGACGTGGCGCGTCGCTATACCTCCAGGAGAAACGGAAACGAAAGGCACACGAATCGATGACCCAGCCTGGTGCGTTTCTGACAGACAGAATGTTTGAAGTCCATACATAACTCTGACCACTTGCCAGGCTACTTGTCCTAAACTCAATCTCGCTCGTTCTAGCCCTCGTGGCCAACCTATTTTTGCTCTTCAATTTCGCTCACAGGGTACGTTACTCCGTGGCGCAACCAGTGACAATATGTTTGTGGTATGTCTCATTCCATACCTTCTTGACCAATTACTTGATTCATAGAAACCATAGGTACATAGCCGGGGTACTTCTCATAATTCCGTTAGGAATGACACACCACCTCACCATACAACCAGCTTCCTCGCATGCTTTTGCCCAGTCTTACTACTATGCCATTATCTCAGCAACCTTGTACATCACAATTTCTACCCTCCTCGTGTTGAACGCAATTGGCGCCTACTTCTTCCGAGCATACCCGCTTTCCTTCAACTCTCTCACCATCCCCCAGCGAACACTCATGCTTCAAACGGTATCATACATCTTCTACCTCGCCTTAGGGGCTGGAGTTTTCTCTGTAATTGAAGGATGGTCATTCTGCGATGGCCTTTATTGGGCAGATTACACGCTGCTGACAATAGGACTGGGTACTGATTTCCCGCTCGAGAAAACAGTATCAAGGGCACTTTTGATACCTTATGCGGCAGTTGGAATTACGATGATAGGTTTGGTTGTTGGAAGTGTCCGTGAGCTGATTTTGGAGAGAGGTAATATGAAGGTGGTGCGGAGAAACTTGGCCAAGCAACGAGCTAGGCTAATCCAAGAGGATGGCACATTCAAAAGGATCGCTCGACGAAGAAAAGAAGAATTTGAGTGTATGAGAAGCATGGAACGTCGGGCACGGATTATCGGGCGGTACTCCGCGCTGGGGACATCGTTCTTTGCTTTCGTGGCCGTTTGGTTGATGGGAGCCCTTGTTTATTGGTTCACGGAAAAGGTGCGGCGCTGAAGACTTTATAAACATGAACATTAAGGATTCTCTCTAGAGACCACAAAACTGGACCTACTTCGAGGCACTCTACTTCTCCTACACATCACTTCTTACCATAGGTTATGGAGATTTCTATCCAGAGTCAAATTCTGGAAAGCCTTTCTTCGTCGTTTGGTCTTTGATCGCGGTACCCACCGTCACAGTCCTCATATCCAACCTAGGAGACACATTAGTGGGGTATCTGAAGAACGGGCTACTCTGGGTTGGCCAGCGAACACTTCTCGCAGGAAGTCATATCTCCAAGAGAAAAAAGGCACGACACCGCGACAAAGATTCCTCCGGTTTTATCTCAGGACTCGGAGAAGACGTCGAGAGGCTTGGAGAGGCCTTTGAAAAGGGGGAGCAGGAGCGAGGACACGATAGCAGCCTGTCTGCCCAGATCGCAAGAGAAATCAGCAGAGTAGCGGGAAATGTCGGAACGACGCCTGAAGTACAGTACGAGTGGCACGACTGGGTCAGATGGCTTGGGTTACTCGACATGCACAATAGTCAGGGGGCTGAAGGAGCATCGGATAACACGGAGGATTGGTTGTGGTTGGCTGATGATGGTCCGTTGTTTAGCCAGGTGACGGAGACGGAGTGGGTACTGAGTAAGTTGTGTGCTCGTCTGGAAAAGGTAATAGAAGAGGAAATACAGGATCCACGTCGCGGATATACACGATGATGGAGTATAATTATGTCGTTTTGGCCACCTCACTCCGAAAAAATGTAACTGTCGGATCCAAAGCCATTCTTGTTTCCTATCATGGGCAGTAGACCTAAAGGCCAGCAGATGTCGACGATTTCACCAGTATTACCAGGGCGCTTTGAGAAAATGCGTAAGTGAGAGAGATAAACAATACTTGAAAATTATTGGTGTCTAATCTTATCGTTACGACGATATCGATCATCACTTGTGCATCCCTCCCCGCACTTTCTCATTCTCAGTATATTCTACTAATATCTTGATTAAATGTTCACACATCCTGAGATGTCTGATGCTCTCTCTTATCGTAAATGCATTTACCATATCCCAGGCCTTTGCAAAGTCTGTTCTCTCCTTCGAAAACACTCACAGATTGAAATTACCTATGGGGATAAATGCTCTGAAGATGACCGGAAGGAATCGGGGTCTAGCATACCAATCTCTCTCAGATGACCGCTGATAAACTCAGGCGCATTGCTCGCCGTACGCACAAGTTAGAGTACAACTGGATCCAGAAAAAAGGTCCATCGCTTGATAGTTGTCAGATCAACACCATACTTTGGTGTAGACTTGCAGAAACCGTCGGCATTCTTGCTAGCTTGCTGGGATCTCCCACTGGTCGGTAAAAAAAACACTCGTATGTGATGGTGGATGCCAGATACCTATTGCAAAGCATCGACTTGCCGTACCCATTGTTTCGACGAACATCTGGTGTAGCGTTCCCCCTTTTTTCTGCTGAAATGGTTATTATGAACAAGGTTTATCATTCACCTGCAGCCAATTCCGTGCCCATCCATGGCAATAGCTCAGTCGTTGATCGAACACTTAATTTGCTAGCTCCTGTAGAGCTGGATGATGGTATATATCAAGTTTTCCGCTGCCCATACCATATCTGCACTTCGGATGAGCTAAGAAAATGAACGCTCAATGGAAGCCAATGAATCTGAGAACGTCCAGACAGGGATCTACTTTAGCCCCAGTACGCGGAACAAGGTATGGTCGGACGGGTATGGTCGTATCACAATGGAAATGATAATCACGCCCCATCGCTATTGACTCCAAGCGGATCCCATGAATTATTCACTTGCTGTTGTGCAAGAGAACGAACTTTTGTCCCCGGCTGGCTCTCGTCAATTGGGATCATTGCGTCTTGCAGCGATCTATATAGATCAGATATCGGACGTTCTATCTTACAACGAGTCGGAAGAAGCGTATAAGAGAGATACAGCACGGATCACGGTGTTAATTTACCTAGTATCTATCGCGCAGGGGTATCCGTTCGCTCCGACTCTGCCTTACGCTTTTAAGCACGTATGAATGTCCACTAGGACTTTGTCGGACGGGACCATATTTCTTCCTATACATAGTCAAATGCAAGTCAAACCCGGACCACGTGTCCGACCGACAGACCCAGGAGACTGAAGGAATGATCATATTATCTGGCGCGTCCCACCCCGTTGGAGATGGACATGAAAGGCATTAGTTGAGATCAGTTTGTGTGATTGATCCGCTGGAGAAATTGGGAAATATAAGCGGGGACAAGAGTTTGTTGGACGAGCGAGCCCGAAGATGGATGGTGAATCGTTAGCGTAGATCTCGAGCGTCAGTGCATTTCCGAAAGTAATAAGAGATGGAATTGAAGCCCAAGCCCCTTGCTTGGCTCTTGAGATACAGAAGGTATTTATGAAGAAGGGATGATCTGAAGCTGTTTCAATTTCTAGTTATGGGGAAAGGAGGATACTTCTGATATCAACGTGGCGCAGGTTTGGACTTAGCCCGCTGATGGTGATGTAGTAGGGTCACTGGAGTCCTAAACAGCTAGGATGAATCATTGTGCAATGTAGATGAATGATACTTGTGTATCACTATTCTGGATATCCCAATGCAACTTGCGGAGTCAAATTGCGGCTCGCGGCCGCGAGTTGCCATAACTAATTCTGATGCGCGTCATGCAAGGGTCCTGGGTGCTTTTACGTCCGTGGGCAGTGCTACGTACATATGATTCATCTGCCGACGTGAACGGTTTTTTGTTTTAGCGCTATTAGTTTGAGTAAAAGTAATCCGTTAAGCTCCCCGAACAACGAGGTGGCGTTATACGAAGAGGCTCGATAGCATTGAGATCCGGACGAAGTTAACGTTAACTTGAGAGGTTGGGTATCATCTCCAGTAAAAGACAATGCTAATAAGGACGTATATTCCTATATCCGAGTCGGAAGATCATTCATGATGAATGAGAAAGATGAAAGAATCACTCGAAGGAGACTCGACGCCGAGGAGGAAGGTTGTGACTCGTGAAGGAACGAGTTTGAGCCGGCGGTGTATGCAGGGACTGATTGGATCGTGGGACGACGGCAGACGAGTTTGCGTGGCAACACGTCGCGGGTACGTAGACAACTCAGCCTAGTACTTACACGAAGTAGAATTTAAGGGTGTCATCCAAAGCCCGGGCCGCCACTGCACGGTTTGGCTGATTCCATAAGCACAACCAACATATTTGGCAAAGTTGAACTCCACTGGGTGCAGAGTTTGTCTACTACTGTGTGAAAAAAGGTGCCTTGAGTGTGATGAACAAGCCAATTGGGGAGACCCCTGCGTTTGAACGGGTGATCATCGACTGAAAAAACGCATGGACTTGCGCCATGGACTTTGGCTTCCGCTAGGTATTCCTAACTTTACTGCCGCGTGGGGGAGTTTAGATGGCACCTTCTGGGCATGGAAACCACGAGGTCAGCTTCGTGGGCAGATTTAACCACGCTGATGGACATTGCAAGAACGACCATTGGGTGTGTATGTATGTGGGAGGAGGTGCAACACTGACGGGAGATTGAACCCATCGTGTATATTTTCAACCATTGTCTACGTCAGTTGGTCCAATTATGTATACCCTTCAAGCAATGTACGTACATGGCGCGGACCCCGGAAACTGCTGTGTCGAACGAAAATCCGCAAAGTCCGTTGACTGAGACTTCATCCGCAGAAATGTTCAGAGACAAATGAAAGGTCTCGACAGTGTCCCCCATAGGTTTCACGTTGGATGCCGCCGAGGAGAGACACAAAAAGTTTCAGAAAGGATGCATCGTGTTTGGCAACTCGGGAATTATAATTTGGTCGCGATCGAAACTTGGCACGTGGTGGCCGGGGTCCCTGAGAGATGGGAGAGGCGTGGAAGCGAATTTCTTGTCCTCTTCCGCATCGTCTTTCTCGACGACCACGCCCTTCTCGCCGCCGTCCTCGCCGTCTAGCTCAGGCCTTTCGCCGTCGGCCACGAATAATTTTACTCTAACCCTGGATAATGCGAGCTAGACCTGCCGCACAACCTCGCAATTCATAGCCAACCCACTCTAGATTTTCCCGAGCTTTCCCATCTTACCCTTCTGCATACTCTTTCTTCCCTCATGTCTTCACGTTCCCTTCAGAGTCCTTGGCCAGCGCAAACTCCAGGTGCAGAACCTGTTTCACCCTCGCGGAAACGATCGCTGAAACGGAGACGGATTCGTGACGATGGCCATGCCAGCACGTCAAAAATGGCGAGAAGACAGGTTGTTGTCGATCCTGGTCAAGTCGGTGAGTTCCACGTACCTGCTTCAATTCAACAGCGCAGTACTGAAACTAAACTGTGCAGACGACGCCTTGAGGAGATGTGAATTACTCTCTGACAACACCGTCATCTCGTGTTTTCCCACTGCAGATACCGTCGTAGCCCAGCATGAATGGATTTCTTTCGTCTGTTCGTGCCATCTCCTGCGCTTTCCTCATTGTAAAAAACTAACTTGACGTCAGGGAACTCACGTCGACCGGAAATTACACAGGCGAACCTCGTCGACATCTTCCTTTTCCACGGTGATTCTCGGCAACAAATATTGCACTTTCATAACGTCTCCAATCCCACAGACCAAGCAGGAAGAATCAATACCCAGGTCAATGACTCGTGGTGGGGTGACAGGGCGCTCAACTTTCATGGCCAAAACATCAGTTACCCTTATTATTGGGTCCTTATACCCAGTGGAACAACTATCGGCGCGAATGCAATCGCGCAACCTACATTTACCGCTGTTCGTGAGTATAACTTTATTTGCTTCTTTTTTCACTCTATTTCAAGGGCTACATTTCTTTTTCCTCCTTTCCTTCGACTTCAACTGTTCGTGTATGGCAGCTGTCTTTTCTTTTTTAATGCACGAGGGGCAAAAGGAAGGCGGTCACCACCATCACGGCGGCTGTCCCTTCGGTTATGTGGCGCCGCGTAAGGGCGTCACTTCAGACATTCCCTCACTAGCGCTACGTTTACGTTCTTCAATGAATCTTTGTTCGGAATCATCCAAGCGGCCGTTTCGGCCGCTTGTTTCTCCAGCGCCCCCTCCTCCAAGCCTACATACTCTTTTGGTGTCCAATTATCGCTGTCTTGTGTTGTAGACACTGACCTTCATTACGTACAGAAACGACTCTCGCGGACTTTGTCGTTGCATCGATTGCCTCGGCGTCATCAGCATCGTCAGCATCAGCGGCGTCGGCGTCATCAGCATCTGCTGCATCTGCTGCATCTGCCTCAGCCGCCTCAGCCGCCTCAGCTGCTTCAGCAGCCTCAGAGTCGGCTGCAAGGGCATCAGGTTCCGAAGTTCTCTCTGGCGTGACGTCTACCTCTTCGTCTACCTCTTCAGCCTCGCTTCAAGCAGGTTCCTCCAGCCACGAATTTCCACACTGGGCTATTGCCGTAATCGTAGTCTTGGGCTTCTTAGCAATAGTAGCCACATGCATGCTAGTCTTCCTGATCGTGCGCCGCATGCGGCGACGTCAAACCGATTCGAACCGCAACTCGATGGGCTCCTCGTCGCCTATGATGGCGAATGCCGGTGGACCTTCATCGCCCCTCCTTGGTGGTGCAGCTGTTGGGTCCATCGGTCACGGCAACGAAAGTGCTATTCGTGACGGGGGGAGTGTGCATGATGGTGCATCAACGATGTCACGCACAGGCAGCGCAGGAAATAACGAAGCACCGTTCAGTGGCGAGGACGCTGCGATCATGGCGGATGCATTCCGCAAGATGCTTCGGAAACCTGACTTTGCTGCGCGCAGAACGGAAGAGGGGGAGAGCCCTGAAGAGGGAAAAGAATCGATTCTAGGTCGCGAGCTTGCTGAGGAGGGTCGGGATATCCGGAGTGTTAGGTCGGAACGCGGTGTTAGGGTGGAGGCTTCGAGTGGGGGGGGCGATACTGTTCAGGATGGGCATTGAGAGCCTGGTGCTGATCCGCCTTCCTTGTTTCTGTACCGCGGTTGCTTTGATATCCCTCGACTCTCTATCGACCCGCCAACTCGCCCTGCTTTCTTGCCTTGTGTCAGTGTTCGTGTCTTCATCAAGCCAATCCATTGCTCTTCCTCATCGACATCTCTCATCTTGGTCAACATACTTCATATATCCTCTTTGATCGCAACTTTCTTTTTATATTCCCCCTTCTAAGCGGACTCTAATCAGAACATATGTATATATACCTTGGGCTGCCCTTCTCGTTCCTTCTCTCCCCCATCCTGGTGTTCCCTACTTACCGTAAGTATTGTTCTTGTTGTTTTTTTTTCTTCGTTCCAACTACACATTCATATCTTTTCTTGCCTCTTCCGTCTTCAATTACCCATCATTGCACTCTCATATCGCCTCAGCCCAACTCGAGTTACAGTGCGCTATACTCGGTCCACACTCCTTGACGTGTTCTTGTCTCTCAATCGCCTGACGTTATATCCAAGACTGGGTCACATATATATATCACGCAACGCATTCGC